>JAXIVJ010000433.1:0-85000 GCA_036785665.1 Chirona hameri | reverse complement strand
TTGGAAGTGTGGTCACGTGACCTGACCTGAGATGACCCGTGGTCAAGAATTGCACACAATGTGGATAATTGATGCCCGAACAGGTGTGCCAAAAACAGCGGCTGAAACGGTGGCGCTGTGCGCCGTTTTTTTTTAAACGGCGGCGCTGTGCGCCGTGTGCCGTTTTTGAAACGGTGGCTCTGTGCGCCGTTTTTGAAACGGCAAAAACGGCAAAAACATAAAAATCAAAAATTATGAAAAAATGGTGATCATGCCACCCCCGTTTCCTTTGTAAACCCGCCTGTCGTCTGATAAAATACTCGTACCTGACGCCTGACGCTTTTTTTCTTGAAGAAGCCCACCAGTGTGGGCTGCACCGACCGCTTCATCACCGTATCACGGTAACCTACGACATTTACGATGCATCTTGCTTGCAATTGCATGACATCCGTACAGTTGACGTGGGATAAACTTATAAACAAAATGCAGCAGATGTTTATCGCCGTCAGTGCAGCAGCGGATCCAGAACGGGAGTTTGGGGACGGGGGCAAAATTCCAAAGAGTCTCACATAATTATGAAAACTCATCGGATTTCGCTTGCTTATGCATTGATAGGTGATTTAAAGCAAACCTTCCTTGGGAAAAGTTGCTTAGATTTTCTTCTATATCAGGAAATGTGTCAATTTTGCGCCGATTTCAGGCGTTTTTTTTTGGGGGGGGGGGGGCAATTGCCCATTTTGCCCAACCGTAGATCCGCCACTGCATCAGTGAGTCATTTTAACGACGACGCGCCAGGCAGACAACTGCCCCCAAATGTACTGCTACCAAAGTTTTCCATTATATCTCATAGAACATTTAATGGAAAATTAAAAGGAAGAAAAAGAAAGGTATACGATGCTGCTATAAAGGCAAAGCTATATAATAATAATACTTATGACATGCTATACAATGCAAGTAAAAAATGAAAGTGACATATGGAGTGACATATGGATTTCATATTTTATATATAACTTTTGTGAAGAAAATTGGAAGAGCTCCTTTTTAGGAAAACTTCTGCTCGCCAAAGTTGGGGGGGGGGGGCGCCGCCCCCCGGCCCAGATGTTGGGGGGGGGGCAAGCGCCCCCGCTGCCCCCCTGTTCCCGGGCCCCTGCTTGTACCAGTGTAGCCATCACTGACTGGGGGAGACTGTGTCTGCTTTGGCTCAGCCCACACAGAATGCCGGTACACCGCCGTATTACGTCGTTTGTATGCGTGGCGAACGTCATGTTACTGTCAAACCACACACCAAGGTTTCTGACCGTGTCCGAGCAGGTGATGGTTGAGCCGGAGAAGGCAAAACTGATCGGAGGAATGCGCCGAGTCATTTCACGAGTGCCGAGCACGATGAACTGTGTTTTCGCTGCGTTGATTTTAAGACCGTTTTTGCTATACCAGTTGGAGACAACAGACAGGTTGTTTTCCAGTGATCGAATAAGTTGACAGAGTTCTTTCGGTGGGCCTGTAACCTATATCTGGACGTCATCCGCGTAGGCGATGATGCCAGTGGAGTCGTCTGCGTACAGCGGAAGATCGTTGGCGTACACGTTGTGAAGAAGAGGCCCGAGAGCGGAACCTTGATAGGTGCCGATAGGGTTCAGAAGTGGTCGAGAGAGCGTGCGGTCGCGAGAAGTTCCGGTGGACTGAATCTGCACTCGCTGATAATGGTCAGTCAGATAGCTACAAGCTAGGTCCATCCTTGTAACGCGCCTTTTCATCCGTTTTGTTTTGGCCCTTTCAACGCTTGGGAAGGGGGCCCTTTCAACGTTCGGGAAGGGGCCCTTTCGAGGCGCCGCCCCCTCCCCCCCCCCTGTACGAAATCCTGGCTACGTGCCTGATCCACTGGCTGCTAGAATTTCGATTGAGACGAGCCAAAATTGGGTCTCCAATAGAGCTCGACAAGCACTTCCCTGCACGGTATCAATCGGCGTGCTCGGGTACACGCAGGGTACACGCTCGGGTACAGGGTGCGGGAGAATTGTACCCTTCTGCCACTACAGCCTAGCCACACCAGCCATGGTACTGGAATTCGTTAGGCTGGTGCATCTCCACGTCTAGCATGGCGATTGCAAGTGGTTTTGACCGAATTGAGGCCGAGCACGTGCACCTGGTGCACTCTTTGGTGCACCTATATCCGTCATTGCTGCAGAACCACACGATTCAGAACGCTTCGATTTGACAGGCTGGTGCCTCGGCATTCGGCACGCACAATTGCCACTGAAGATACCTATGTTCGACATAATCGAGGTCAACACCTGCGCGTTCACCGGCTGCACCCCTTGATATGTGTGTATTTGTATGTGTCATTGCGGCCACACACATTCCAGTGCAATGGATTTTGGCACGCTGGTGTTTCAGGACAAGCTATGGCTATTTTAAGTATCTTGACTGGTCTAGGATCGAGACCTGTGCACTGTGCGGTGTGCACGTGTACGTACTGGTAGCATACTTTGCTTCACCCTTCGTCAATGCAATGCATCCACATGACTCCATCCTCAGGTTTTTCGGAATATTCGAGCCAGACAAGCGAAATTTGGTGTGCCGATGGAGCTCCTCGACCTCTTTCAGGAACTGCATCATATACGGTGTTTTCATCTGCAGGTACAATGCACCGTCTGCCATTGCGGCTGAGCGACACAATCCAGAGTTCTGTAATTTGGGAGGCTGATGTATCCACATATTGCAGTTGTGATAATTGCAATTGTTCTGACCGAATTCAGACCAGGACCTGCACACTGCACAGTGCACGTGCAAGGAGTAGACTCTTTGGAGCACCCTTCTGTCATACTGACCGAAACACTTCTTCCAGAACGCTATGTATTGGTTGGTGACACAGGCAGTTGGTGACACAGAATCTATTCGCACAGGTCACGTGCACGCCACAGCGCGAGGGAGCCCATTGGGATCGGCGACCCTGAGAGGTACAAGCTGCACCTGCATAGGGGTGCAAACAAAAGCTCGTGAACTTTCTGCCCTCTGGTGACGACCATGCCTGGGCTGGACAGGTCAAATGTAGTGCGCTGACAGCGCTCAATGAGCGTTGCCCAGTGCTGTATGACTTTAGTGTTCGGGTGCAGGGTGCATGTTCATTGCAAACTTCCCCAATGCAGTCTTAGTACGCCTATGTAGTAGCCTTAGCCTTAGGAGATGTCAACTGTGCGCCGTCTGTCCATCTCCAGTTCCGAAAGATCAATCTCAGCACTGCTGAGACCAATCAGCTCTCCTCTGGCGTGGTACTCGATTTAAGGCTAGTTTCCTGTCCTTCGGTAATGTATTGTTTCCAACGACTCAATCATGGCTCGTGAACAAATGTGCATTATACGAGTTGGAAGGACATGGGTCAGAACCGACACATACAGGGGACGCACACGCACACACACACACACACACACACACACACACACACACACACACACACACACACACACACACACACACACACACACACACACACACACACACACACACACACACACACACACACACACACACACACACACACACACACACACACACACACACACACACACACACACACACACACACACACACACACACACACAGGCATACAGATACACTGACGGACATTGTTTAAACATACGCGAGAACAATCATGCACGGATGCGGATACAGATTAAGTTCATGTGACAATGATATGAATAATTATGAGAATTATGATGGAGTTTCAATACATTCACAGGGCTGAATAAAAATGTATTATTTTTGTTTGTTTCTCATTCTCACAGGAATTCGTCTACACTGCCAATGTGTTCGCGGGTGTGGCTGTAGTCAGGAATGTGGTCACCCTCCGGGTGGAAGTCGTTCTCGTCAGCCGTCCAGTTCACAGTGTAGGTGACGCCCTCCCAGGTGTACGAATAGGAGCCGGTTCTCACGTAGTTGCCAGTCTCGGGCACGCTTCCTGGGTAGGAGATGCCATCTTCTTGGGCCTTGATACCATTGCTAGTCTCATATCTGCAATTTGGGATGAACGGGTCAGATGGCTGCATGTATTTTATACACTACTTTCGATCATACATGACAAATTGATGCTTCCTCAAGGGCTATTGTATACGCCGTTTTCCAATTCACTAATGTGACCAAAATATTACAGTAGTATTTGTGGTATGCATTATTCAACTGCTTGTCCGACTTAATACAAATTACTACTTCTCGCAGAAAATAGAGCGACAAAACACGTACACACTTGCTCTTGGGGACTGCGGCATATTTCCTAGTATTCGATCTATTGACAATGTTGCATACAATGCAATGCAGTGAAGAACAATGTGCGTGATTTATCATTTTTAAATTGGTACATAATATAAATGAAACACCAGAGCCAGCGCCGGCGAAACAAGACTTACTGTGCTGTGTATGCTCCATCCTCCTCGATGCCGGCCTGGTAGTTGACGATTTTGGCGTTTTTGTCAGCCACAGCCAGGGCCACGAAGCACAACAGAATAATCTGGGAAATATAAGGTGATTTAATGATCTGAGGGGCGTCGAACACACTGCTGGAACGTTAAGTTAACTTAGCGAAGCATGCGAATGTAAAGCTACTTATTCTGTCTTGAACGAATTGCTTTTTATGAAAACGTCCTCAGATGTTAATACGATTAGATCCCTTATCGTTCAGAGTGATATTTGTATAATTCAAGACTTTACTGTGTTAAAATACACCTACGGTCTTCATGATGTCACTATGAAATGATGGGCCGTTGCACTGATGCCAGCAGATGGTGTGCCCGGGCTTTTATACTCCACTGACCGCTACTGCAGGGAAGCTAGATCACTGCTTTTCAGGGTCAGCTGCCGGTTTTCAGAGGAATTAAGCCGTCACATGCCTTTAACAGGAGATCGGCCACACGGTGGCATCCTCCCACTCAAAGGCCGTGATTTTCCGACATATGTCAGCTCACTAACTTTAACAATGTGTGACCCCAGTTGTATCCAATGGCAGGACGCCATTTACATATGATGCTGAATGCTATCAATGCAGGACCTATTTTAAGGGAAAACCACTGAGGGGGGGGGGGGGGGGAGATAAGGTCCAAACCTAGCCAACTGCGGATCCAGAACGGAAGTTTGGGGAGGCAAAATTCCAAAAAGTCTCACACAATGCTGAAAACTCATCGGATTTCGCTTGTTTATGCATTGATAGCTGATTTAAAGCAAACTTTCTTTGGTAAAGGTTGCTTAGATTTGCTTCTTTATCAGGAAATGTGTCAATTTTGCGCCTATTTCAGTTTTGTTTTTGTTTGGGGGGGGGGAATTGCCCATTTTGCCCAACCGTAGATCTGCCACTGAACTTAGCACGCAAAAGCAAAAAGACTTAAGCATGACTCTGATGGAAAATGCCAGTTAACCGTTTCTTTGCCTAACAATTCACGCCATACCATAGACCTGTACACATTGTATTTTGTACGGCTTAGGCTTTTTGATGATATTGCCCAGGAGTTTCTTTGGCGTTTTGACAATTGTCCGCCGATTCAGCATAAAAAGTGCGTCCACGCGTTCCAAACTGCGCCAGGAGTCGACGCGTTTTCCGAACCTTTTTGTCACATTAAAGCGCGTTTGTAACGAAATGCGCCTGTATCTGACGGAGCGAAGGTCTGTTTACGGACGCTGACGCTTGGGGCCTGACGCTGGAGACCACGCGAAGCGTGGTCTTCAGAGGATATCACATTATCACATCGATAACACATCATAAACATATCAGCACAGCATGATCATATGAGCACATACATGCACAAAGCATGGCAGTAATAAGTGAGCATATGATCCCATACATGCACAAAACATGGCAGTAACACATAATGCGGGAGGCTCACTGTTTGCTAAGTTAAATCAGTTTAATTTGTGTCGTTAAAGAGTGCACAGAGGCGACCAAAACGCGCATCAGAAATTATAAATGCATCCATTATTTATGAAAAGGCAGCAAAATTTAAAATGTCGAGTACCGCTAGGCTCAAATTTGAGCTGTCGGTTCACAGTGCACGTTTGTCAGATTCTGGCGCAGTTTGGCGAAGGCGCTGAAAAATGCAGATTTCTTGGACAAAATTCATGGTAAACTCGGCCAAATGGTGCATAAGCTTTCTTGACACAGTCTTTCTGTCATGTGACCATATTTGACATGGTTTCCACGTGTTTTCGGGAATAATAATGACGTCGACGATAGTCCTTTTAAAGCGCAAATCCAGGGAAAAGTTATGTCGAATTGTCAAAATGTTTAGTTCTAGCGCACCACACTCGCAAGCTACTGCAATGTGTCGGATTCGAGCGCAGTCATCGACAACTGAGCCACATATCGACGAAGTTGGTTTCATAAAAGCATAATTTTGACGAAAATATCAAGTCATATGTTTTTTTTGGTATCGGCATGTTTTTCTAGCTCGTCTCTATCACCTACAAGCGTCTATACTCAATATCAGGTCTCTTTTCGAAAATCGAGATTTCATGAATTCAAGTTTCAACGTCCTGTCAAGTTATAAACAGCCTGCCTGGCCTTTTGGCCCAAATCGCGCACGAAAATATGTTACGACGCAATCCAAAAAACAAGTGTCGAAAAATCACAAACGAGTGTCATAGCGATAAAGAGTGCACAGAGGCGATCAAAATAGACATCAGCAATAATAACTTCATCCATTATTAATTAAATGTCAGCAAAAAGTAAAATGTCGAGTACCGCTAGGCTCAAATTTGAGCTGTCGGTTCACGGCACACGTTAGTCAGATTCTGGTGCAGTTTGGCGAAGGCGCTGAAAAATGCTGATTTCTTGGACAAAATTCATGGAAAACTCGGTCAAATGGTGCATAAGCTTTCTTGGCGCAATCTTTCTGTCATGTGACCACATTTTACATGGTTTCTCACGTGTTTTCGTGAAGATATTACCATTTTTCACTTATGTCAAGTTTCGGCGCAATATGAGGGTGCAATTTGGCGGTGACAGTCAAGTTACGGCGCGTCGAGTTTGAGCGCACTGTGTCAATTTAAAACGCAATAAAGTCGTTTCATAGCGGGAAGGGATTCCTGACTCGAAGGGGCCTAAAATTGACCTTTCCTAATTACAAACAAACTACTTTTACAAAACTCACGTTTATACTTACAAAATTACACGAAATAAAATGTTACGTATTGCTCAACTTATCCCATGGTTGTGGTAATTTGATCCAATTCGTGAGCAGGTTGAGCACGTTGGGCATGCAGACTGCAGAGCATGAAGAGACCGAAGAAACTCAAGGTTGATTACTCTAATTCCTTAGATGTACATACATCCGTATTCCATACATTGTCATCGCCAGGATTTTTAGGTTGGGGGGGGGGGGGAGGATCTGTGTGGCAGACGTTAACACGCGCAACAACAGGGGGCTAATATCCTACCTATAGGTTTTTAGGTAATAGCGGAAAAACGGCATTTCGCGCCGTTTGGCACAACTGTTTGCCTATCAATTGCCCAAATCCTGCAAGCCAAATTACCTCGGGTCTGCTCAGGTCAGGTCACTCCAAAACACGTAAGGTCGTGCCGCAGCGAGATTATTTCGCCGATCAGTTGTAAACTCACAAGATTTATTCTGGTCATAACTATCTACAATTCTGCCATTTCGGATGATTTTTACATCGGTGACCTAGGGTGAAGTTTGTTTTGTGACCTTCCAATTATAAGTCATTGAGAAACATGAAGTGCATATAAATCCACAGGAAATTACTAAATGTGCCCAATTTTCACCAGACTCACGAAACTTTGGCAAAATACAAAGATCCATGACATTTTTGTCCTACGACCTCCACGAGGTAAAATCTATTCACCCAAAGGTCATGCGTCATTTTTCTTCCATAACTTCTTTACCGAACCAGTAAGGCGGCGTAGCTGGCGATGAACGAGCGAACGCGAAGGAAATGTATAGCGAATTACAACTCGATCGGGCAAGTAGTTTCTGAGATACAATAAAGGACGTGCGCGTGCGCGTGTGCACGTGCGCACTTGCAGAGGCACCCCACCTCTGACTTGTGGGAAGGTGGCAGCTGAGGGGTCCCTAACCACACACCAAATTTGAACACAATCGGCTCAGCTGTTCCTGCAGCTCACTACCATATGTTTCGATGGCAGCAGCGATCGAAATAAAAGACTGTAGTATTGCTGTCGACTACTGACCAGAGGCGTCGCTACCTTCTAAAAAGTGTGGGGGTCCACTGCCAGGGGTGCGCCATACCCAGAGGGGGCGCCCCGGCCTAGAGGGGCGCAAACCCCATGAATTTGCTTGATTTCATTCAGGGGCGAAGGGGGGGGGGGGGTAATACCAGTGGTGTATTCCCCCCCAAAAAAAGAGCTAAACTGTAGGTATGCACGTCCGACGACCGTTCTTTAGGGGGGGGGGGACAAATCATGGTTTCAGGACCTTTCGGGTGGCCGTGGCCCCTTGCCCCCTGTATCCGCCCCTGATTTCACTTGCTTAATTTTCCGGTTCCTCTTTCACATAAAAAGAGGTGAGGTGGTGAACCTTGAATATATAGATATCGACGAATCAAGACGAAATATCGAATATAAATGTCGACGTTACGCAGCGTGCAATTTAACTTTGTATTGGTTTTCAATCGAAAAAAATCCGCTTTGACAACTACAAACATACACCTGCACAGCCGCGCGCTTATGCAAGGACTGTACATTGCACATCAAGGGCGGATCCAGCCGGCCGTTTTGTGTGTTTTTCTTTTCTTTCCTTTCGGTGGGGGGGGGGAACCGTTTTTAGCGGACATTACCTACCCCAATTTATAATTTCTTCCCGGATTTGGGCCACTTTATTTTGCAACCACATGATTTCTAATGAAGTCTTTATTTGGATATTTTTGTGTGTTTTTCGCTTTTCGACCCTTTGGGATATCGAAAAAGGAAAGATGTCAGCTTACAGTTTGTATTGTTCCGACATTGCCTTACAATGAGCAAAACTATGTCAATTGTCAGCTGTACCCAGGGGCGTCGCCGATAATTTTTGAGTGGAGGGGTCGGCTGAAATGACGAACAAAATATATCCCATTTTTGTATTGGTGTAGTTTTAAGCCTTTGCAGCATTTTTAATGTGGATTTTCATGTTATAGTAGGTACTTGTTATTTAGCGCCGCAAAGCGGCGCGAAACTTTTACGAGTTTGTCTGATAAAACCCAGAAACATAGGCGGTGGGCCTTGTAGAGAATAAGAAGCTAAACATGCTATTCACTCAATTCACCGTTACAACGAACCGAAGACGATGGCGATGGCTCGTTATGACGATGGCCACTGATATGACGCCGCGAAGCGGCGTGAAAATTTTAGTCTTAGGTCGTGGAAAACGAAATTTTACTATTGGAACCAGACCGTGAGTAGAGCCAAGCCTCAGGTAACCCCTATTCCTGGTTGCACATCTCGGTATGATGCAAAATATTGAGATTAAGGTAGTTTTTCATATATATATATATATATATATATATATATATATATATATATATATATATATATATATATATATATATATATATATATATATATATATATATATATATATATATATATATATATATTCTTCGGATAGTAAATCACGATGACCGGTGGCAGTCAGCGCTCAATAGTACATATGATAATAATAACTGTATACATACACCGAATCTATGTACCGAACTGTAACAAACAACTATGTATGTACCGAACTGTAACAAACAACTATGTATGTACCGAACTGTAACAAACAACTGGTAACAGTGCAAATGGTTTGAAAGCAGCAAGAGGCAGAACGACTTTTCCGCACATAAATGGTCCCTGCGGATCTGGAGGAGCCTGGGGCGAGATGGCTTGGGGAGATGGTCCTGGCCTGGTCTTCGGTCCAGCAAGATGGGTACCGCTGGAGCAGCTTCTGGGTGCCGATGTCCGCGTCTTTGCGACCGGTCGCGTCGCCTTTTTTCGGAACTGGGCAGACTAGCTAAAAACGTATCCCACTTGAAAGTTAATATTTTATGAAGGGAGTGGGCCCTGGGGATAGCATTTAGGTACCGCCAAGAAGAGACTGCCAGACACTTAATTAATTCATTTTCCCATTTTCCAAATTTGTATAAGCAATTGCGTATTTTGTGTCATGCCGCGAAGCGGCTCGAAAATTTTCAAGTTTTTAATTGTGGATAGCTGGATTCGGACTGCTCCCAAGGCAATTTGTACAACTGTACGTCCGACCGTTTTTTTTTATTTGGGGGGGGGGGGGGTAAATCATAGTTTCAGGACCTTTGGGGGGAGGCATGGCCCTTTTGTCCCCCTCCCTAGATCCGCCCCTGTTGCACATTAACATTGGACATACCTATTCATGACTGCCTGTGAGGTCTGAACTCAAAATCACGCGACGTAAAACAAAACATCGCGGTTTATGTCGGTCTTCTGCTATAGCAACTGCGCTGCCGTAAACAGATTTCACAATGAAGAAAAATATTAAGGAAAAGTTCATCAAGGAAGGAAAGGAAATATCAGCCAATAACTTGCAAACGGTAAATCGCACAGACATTCAAATGATACCCATCGCTTCGGTGCATCATGACGGGTACAGTGGGTGAATTATAATCAAAGAGATCGGCCCAGGCGCACAACCAGAAAACACATTTCGGGAGGGGGAGGATACGGCTGTTGGGGTCGTCATCTCCAGTCCAAAAGGGGCCTCATTTCCGATACAAAGGGGTGCCGCCGGCACTCACGACTCGAGAGGCGACACCTGCACTCGCAGCCCCCCCCCCCCCCCTGCGAGGCATGCAGGGGTGCCGACGACTCACAACGCATTATGCCGCCCTCGGAAGGATGCCGCTCTCGTCGCCCTCGGCAGTATGGATGGATCTTTTCAGATAAAAGTTAGCGGGACAAACTATCACATTGCCTGGTTGGTTTGCATGTTTGAAGTGAAAAGTTGTCATTTTAAAGTCCGGGAACCCACCATTTGAATAGGAAACTCCACCCGCCCTCGCAAGACATCTTGCCGCCCTCGAAAGGCATCATGCCGTTCTTGGAAGGCATCATGCCGTCCTCGGAAGGCATCTTTCCGCCCTCACAGCGCATTATGCCACCCTCGGAAAGCATCATGATTGATGGCGGCCTCGGAAGACATCTTGCCGCCTTCGGTAGGCATTTTGCCACCCTCAGAGCGCATTATATCGCCATCGGAAGGCCTCTGAAGACATCTTGCTACCCTCGAAAGGCATCATGCCGCCCTTGGAAGACATCTTGCAGCCCTGGGAAGGCATTTTCACGCCCTCAGAGCGCATTATGCCGCCCATGTAAGGCATCATGCCGCCCTTGGAATGCATCTTGCCGTCCTTGAAAAGCATCTTGCTGCCCTCAGAGTGCATTATGCCGCCCACAGAAGACGTCTTGTCGCCTTCGGAAGGCCTCGGAAGACATCTTACGGCCCTCGGAAGGCCTCGGAAGACGTCTTGCCGCCCTCGGAAGACATCTTGCCGCTCTCGGAAAGCATTTTGACGCCCTCAGAGTGCATTATGCCGCCCTCAGAAGACGTCTTGCCGCCCTCGAAAGGTATTCTGCCGGCCTCAGAGTGCATTATGCCGCCCTTTGAAGGTGCCATGCCGCCCTCGGAAGACATCCTACCGCCCTCAGAAAGAATTGTGCCGCACTCAGAGCGCATTATACCGCCCTTGGAAGGCATCATGCCGCCCTCCTTGGAAGACATATTACCGCCCTCCGAAAGCATTTTGCCGCCCTCAGAACGCATTATACCGCCATTGGAAGGCATCATGCCGCCCTCGGAAGGCATTCTGCCGCCCTTAGAGCATATTATGCCGCCCTTAGAAGGCACCATGTCACCCTCGGAACTGACACCTTGCCGCCATCGGAAGCATCTTGTCGCCATCGCAACTGTAATAAAGGGGCGCCACATTTTGGAAGAGGGGCGCCCATGAGGTTGGGCCAGTGGCGTGCGCATAAATTCACTTAGGACCAGGCCATTGCCTTGAGGGGCGCCACTCAATCGACAGGGGCGCCACCAATATTGGCGAACATTTTGCGGGGGGGGGGGGGCGCCTCTCCTTCCTCGCGTTCTCGTCGTACTTTTAACATTTTGTGGGGCGCCATCACTAGCCGGTGGGGCGCCGTCACTAGCCGGAGGGGCGCTGTCACTGGCCTGAGGGGCGCCGTCACTAGCTGGAGGGGCACCGTCACTCGCTGGAAGGGCGTGGTCACTGGCCGGAGGGTCGCCGTCACTGGCCGGAGGGGCGCCGTCATTAGCCGGAGGGGCGCCGTCACTCGCCGGAGGGGTGTGGTCACTGGCCGGAAGGGCGCCGAGTCACTGGGGGGGGGGGGGGTGGGTCACTGAGTCACTGACCGGGGGGGGGGGGGGGCACCGTCACTGGCCGGAGAGGGCAGTCACTAGTTAGAGGGCGCCGTCACTCGCCGGAGGGGCGCCGTCACTATCCGGAGGGGCGCCGTCACCCGGCGGAGGCGCGCCGTCACCCGCCGGAGGGGCGCCGTCACTGGCCGTAGGGGCGCCTTTACTCGCTGGAGGGGGCGCCGTCACTGGTCGGAGGGGCGCCGTCACTGGCCGCAGGGGCGCTGTCACGGGCTGATGGGGCGTCCTCACTGGCCGGAGTGGCGCCGTCACTGGCCTGAGGGGCAGCCCCTCCGGCCAGTCACTGATCGCCAGCTTTGCATGGGCACCTCGGGTCCAAAGGACCAGGTCATGCCCTGAATGACCGTATACTCGGTACGCCACTGGCTTGGACCCTCACTGACATAGGGGCGCACACATACTGGCGGGGAATTTTGGTGGCTTTTTAGTTTTCCCTTGTTTTTTTGTGAGTTTTTTTTTTTAAAGGGGCGTCTCCGGCGCCCTCTCAAAACCCAGAACAGACCCACTTTTTTAGGGGGCGCCTTCGGCGCCCGCTCAAAAGTGTGTGTGTGTGTGTGTGGGGGGGGGGGGGGGTCCGGGGCACCCGGACCCCCGGTAGCGACGCCCCTGCTACTGACATTATAGAAACGGATAAATCGGAGTAGGCCATTTTTCCCTACAGGCTTGTCTTACTTTCACCTTCCCTAAATAAGAAAATTGACTGAATAAACAAATGGGAACCGCCTAAATATTGAAGTGGATCACTGTATGCATAAAAATGGCTGTTCGCCTGGTATTGAATGGGTTTGAATACAATTGACAACGTGTCTTCTTACCGATACAATCCCATGGGTTGAGTTTGGCCATTAGGCCGAAAGCGATCGAGGAAGCATGGGTTATGACCCAATTCGCTCCGGAGTCCTCTGGTCCAACCAACTCCGAGGCTGGTCTCTATTTTAAAATCAAGTCAAAACATTCATAGTTAAACCTTGCTGAGAAAGAAAAGCACTTAAGATACACACAAAAAAATTTTTTTAGTGATACATTTGCACCTGCCTCGAAACGCAAAGAGTCTTCGTGGGAAACTAGATAGGATAATGGGCATGCGCAACAGTGATTTCCGAGAAATTTATGTGAACATTATCGAAATATCTCCTCTGTCCCAACCATGGGCATCGCCACCCGAGGGGCCAGGGAGTCGGGCCCCCAAGATAGCTCCGGCCCACAAGATTAGCAGGATTGTAATATTAACCTTATGGGAGTGGGGGCCATCCACCTGGTGGCTGGTTGCCCACCACCCACTCCAAACTTTATGGCTACGTTCCTGGTCCATCAACCCCCGATCTCACCTACTCTGCCGTTAATGAGTAATTGTTCAAAGGATATTGAAATTCATGATATTTCGCAAATAATTTAAAGATTATTATTTTGGCTGGGAAATACTAAAACTTAGGAATATCATGAAATTTATCATTGGATTTTATCAATTTACCACCAGGTAAGTATATTTTATTTTAATTTAATATCTATCAAGCGAAAATGGCATGGAATTACTGAAATCAGGGTGGGCAAAACTTCTTGACTGTGGGGAGGGGGGGGGGGGGGACAAGGCTCACTGGAGTGGAATTTGCCCCCCCCCCCCAGTTAACATGTTAAAATAGGCATTGTAACAATGCATGTTGGTGGCAAAGTTTGACACATGTGATTGAGGAATACGGAGCAATGTAGAATATTGGAAATATTTCTTAATCAGTCAAACCAGCCATCCTCTCATCTTTTATCTTACCTGAAACAAACGTAGAACCTCAAAGTCAAAAGAAAGGAGACATTTTGAGAAAGTACTTACTAGACAATTATACCGTAAACATACGATAGCGTGCATGCGGATAACCCCATGCGCTTGTGGAATTCATTTATCCGTCGAGACGCAGAAGAGGACAATCGAAAGCTCTTAATAAGACGCGTCTGAAGCAAACCCAAATTCAAAATTAAGGTGACATTTTAGGTCGCGGTCGTCGGTCAGGTCAAAGATGAAAATTTGGAGAGAAAAAATCGTTTGATTGTATGGGGCATTCTTTCCACCCAAAGCCTAGGAAATAGACCATTATCGCCCACAGATATCTCAAAGGTATGCTATATTACCTGCATGAGCGAAAGTGAGATTGTAAGCCAACATCAAGGTCAAGGTCAGGTCACAAAGGTCACTATTGCCAAGAGGTCTTCTAAAATCATGCGACAGAAGTTTTATAAATGATTCTACACGCAGTTTGCTAATGATATCCTTTTTTACTACCTGACGTCATATATGAGTAAGTGCCTTAACCCGAAAGTTAATGGAATATTTTCCAAAACGCGACTTACTGGGGGGGGGGGATTTTTTGCCCCACTCGGATCTCCGAAATTGCTAACACAATTTTATAAATTCAAACGACATTCGATAACACTGCAAAATGCATCGAGATAAACATATTATTGTTGACCTTGGGTCACTGATGACGTCACAGGTCAGGTCAAATACAATGTTTGACCGTGCCATGAAGGCCTGGGTGGATGCAATTGTCGCGCAAAAAAAACGATATTAAACGAATAAGCAGTCCATAAATCTTTATGATTCGTGTGTCTCACACTTCTAAGTACCATGCTAAGCCTTTGATGACTTTGGGTATGTCAAGGTCATCCGAGGTCACGAGGTCAACTGCCGATTACGGCCATTAGGCGTGGTAATACATGTGTATGGGTTCATTTGTCGTCTAGAACGCGACAAATGACCTTAGAAAATTGTTTTTTTTTATAGAAATCGAAGATCAAGGCAAAAACGGAAATGCGTGTAAGTGGTGGAAGTGGAAGCGCGTGTGAGTGGAAGTGGAAATGCGTGTATAAGTGGTCGATTTTGAACTTTGAAAGGTCATAAGTCAGTCATTTTGGTGATATTAACCTCAAATTCGGTACACGTATTCATTGGACACGTCTCTATCATATATATTCCGTTTTTGTACATTTTTTTAATATGGCAAAGCAAACAATTGTTTTGTTTTTAATTTGCCTAAATTTTGAATTTTCTTCAATTAAAAAAATGAGATGGCAGTTTGATAGCTGAGTCTATTTTGAATCATGTGAAATATTGAAATTAAATGTTTAAAATGACTGATTGGTGGGTTTTTCAGGTTTTCAGAACAGCTACACCCTCATATGTACCACAGGCACAAGCCGTCACTGTGGGGGACTTTTCTTTAATAAATTTTGTCCGAATGTTTTGTGTGGATGGATTTCCAGGGTCAGGACCCACGCTAAACAGATGGATGGAAAGCAGATGGAAAGATGGATGGAAGATGGAGATGGAAAGATGCAGATGGAAAGATGGATCCGTTAACGTGAAATAGGTATCAACGGCAATCAACTTTCGTGTGACATCAACAAATCGTTTTAAATCAACGGCACATAATGATATACAATGATATTAGAAACTATCTTCCCTATATCAGAGCCTATTTGAATGTTGCCTAGTGTGATTTATTTAAACAAATTGACTTTCACATTTTCTACGTAGCCCCATTATAATGATAGTATGCGTGATAATTGTTTCACAACTTAAACAGGCTGAATTCTACCCTGCCCTATAACAATGTCAACGCAGTCCAGACTCAGTGATGTTACAGTTACCTTCTCTTCCTGTTGCATAGCAAGCGTTTTGTAACCTAGTCGAGACTTGGCTGCTGGGGTGTCTCCGCATTGGGTAAGGGACCACTTACATAGGCAGGAGACACCTTAATTACATCGGAAAACTTGCAACTGACCCTGGCACGCCGTGATCTAGGCTTCTCATCGGTAGCGTCCTGTGGAGTATAAAGGACCCGTGACACCAGCTGCTGGCATCAGTGCGACACCCGATCACTTCAACGCCACACCATGAACACCGTGAGTTCAGCCTTCTTGGTGGCATTCAGGAAATTGTTGTTTGTGTAAAGCCACCGTTATTTAAAATCGTATACAGATCCAGGTGTTAATACTCAACAGTGATAGCCTGCCTGCAACTTTTGATATGGGTTCCTACCAGTGTGACTAATTATTTTCATTGTTGCTATATACAATTCTAACTGACATAACATATTGGCATGTCTATATTGCCTACTCTCATCATCGTTCAGGTTGCATAAGTTATGACAGCAAAAATGTTCGAACACCTATTGCTATTTAGCGATTGCCTCATATACACACAACGTAATTGTGCAGGATATTTATAATCAATCACGCAGTTCAGGAATCGCAATGGTAAACAAGATATTTTGGGTTGTAAGTGCCCGACTTTTTCTATCCTACATATGTTCAGTTTTAACTTCCAATGGTTGTGTGCCGAGGCTTGAAGCTGATGTTTTATTCCAGGTTATCTTCCTTTGCTTCATAGCTCTGGCCGTGGCTGACAAAAATGCCAAAATTGTAAACTACCAGTCCTACATTGAGGAGGATGGATCATACAATACTGAGTACGTGCCATTCTTCTGTCTCGGACAGGCTAACATTGTGCAAGTCTGATTTTTTATATCCATTTAATAATAAACTTGTTAAGTGCATTTTCATTACGTTACTTCTGTACAATACATTGCCACTATATTTTTATTGAGAATAATGTTCCTTCTAGTTTTATGCTATGTCTATACTTCCTTTAGTTCGTTTTTGAGTTCTTAGGATGCTAGCAAGAACCTGCCTCACAGCCACGAATTGTCTTTTGTGACAACCGTCTTTTATATTTTAAAGGAACATTTTGGTTGAAATTTTCTGAACAAAGCTTCACTATTTTTGTTCAAGAAAACTAAGTATAGAATGATAGAATGTAGTGCATTTATAGAAAATGTTCAGGCAAAGAAAATCCTCAAAATGGTTATGAAGCAATTTGTAGATGATCTGACGTGCTCTAAGTATTTATATTCACGATGACTTTACTTTGATCCGACCTTGCAGGTATGAAACCAGCAACGGCATCAAGGTGCAGGAGGACGGCATCTCTTACCCTGGCAACTTGCCAGAGACTGGCAACTACGTGAGGAGCGGCTCCTATTCGTACACCTGGGAGGGCGTCACCTACACTATCAACTGGACGGCTGACGAGAACGGTTATCACCCGGAGGGAGACCACCTTCCCGACTTCAGCTTCACTCGGGAGCACATTCGCGACATAGATGAATTCCAATAAGAAAAACGCGCTTCCAAGAAACGGATTTGTATCTGGCTGTGTAAAGTGCTGACATCACTCCGATTGTGATCCTCTGGTGTGTAGCATATCTCCGTCTCTGTGCTTCTTTTGGACCGTGCCTCAGTGTCCGTCCGTGTTTGTTTTGTGTTTGTGTTTTTTTTGTTTGTATGCGTATTCGTGTGCTTCACGTGTGTCTCCGTTTATATATTTTAGTGTATGTCCCTCGTCCATCCGCTCTGCATCTTCTTCACTTTTTGCACGTTATCATACTTAATTGATATTGCGGCATCATGGAAGCGTAATGGCTACCAATACACTTTAATATAGTAAGCGAATGTGTTATTTACTAGATCCTTTCTACTATAGGAAAGTTATGGCCCTGGGCTCCAATGTCAGCCAAAGAAAAACAAATACCGTAAAATCGGTTGAAGTGAGACAGTTTTATGCTTTAAACTGTTATAACTTTTCACCTATTGACACAATAGGTTTGATTGCTGCTCTAAATGTTAAAGGGTCACATTGAAAATTGTCTTGAAATTTGGCTATACGGGGTATTTCGAGCTGAAAAAAAACGAATATGGCATTTGTTTGGACGGTAGATGGACATCCGTCGAAAAATGGCCATGTTTCTCTTTCCTCCTGCATGGCCTTAAAAACTGCATGACAATATATGGCGTCATGCATATGGTAGCTTGAATATGGAAGCTATTGCACACAATAATGACGGACTTCAGACATATATACGCAGGCTGCTTGTAACGTAAACACTAAACAACCGTTGTGAAAGTGGCAGAACGAAGCGAGTTTCAGTCCGATTTTTTTAACGTTTTAAGTGGTAGATGAACCTATCGCTGAAATACTGGCATCGTAAAAAAAAACACTCAGAGGTATTGTGTGATTGTGCGTTTAGGTTTCAAGAAGGACGTTGTAAAAGTTCGCTTGTAATTGTATCCCTCCCTCCCACTCCCCGCTGCCCATTTTATAGCAGAAGGCCATGGTCCACAAGACCACAACAGTGGAGCTATTGAGAAGATTGACGCAAATCCTGGAACCTATTTTTTGTAGCTATGTGTGTAGCTAATTTTGTTGGTGTTGAGGTTATCTATTCTTGTGATTCTGGGTCCTCTATTTCATGGTGGATGATTTGTGGATGTGCCAATAAATACAGATATGGTGAAAACCTCTCGTGTCTTCAGTTTTGCAAATTGGTTTTCTGCCCGACCGAGACACACTTTCCAAATGATCCGGAGTCAAGCGGCCTGACCTGATCGGACACAGATCTAAGGTCCACAGACCTACCTCCGATTGGATTTAGGGTCGCATCACATTGGGTCATTCGGTAGTCAATTCTCAGTCAAAAAGGTTGAGACGGCAAAAACACAACATCGTTTTTGCCACCATATCTCAATCTGCCGAACAGCCAATCGCATGGTGGCCATAATGCATCGCCAACGGGAAACCAGCTTTACTGACGTGAGCTTTATTGACAAATCGCACAGATGCGGCGCTGGTGTAGGTGGTTTGGCGTCTGGTCACCACCCTCGACGAAGATGGCGCTCCCATCCTCAAGCGTGACTGTTTCCGGAGCATCTTCTGATTTTTTTGTAAAAGTTGAAAATACAATATTCAGGGCAGGACAGGGCAGCGGCAGCGGCAGCGGCAGCGGCAGCTGGCGGCACAAAATCTAGTTCATTCCCCACATCGACTGATCGGAATGGTGTGTATAGGGACATCATGGTCCAGTGTTTATCTAGCTGGTAAATTAATTCATTTCAGGAAAAAATATATTAATAGCTCTGATTCTTACTTCTAATGTTTCCTTGTAAAATATTTCCCTTATTTGCATTATATTTATATAGAGCCAATCAAGCAAGCATTTCCATTAAACAAATATATGAAACACCTGGTCTGTGTAAAAAAAAAATAGTTTAATGATGAATTATTTATCAGGTCAGCACAAGCACATAGGTAGGTACTTACCTGAAAATCGTTGCGCTGAACTCAGGGTCGCACCTGCTGATGCAACAATGTCGTGCCTTCGGCACCCAGGCCTCTGATCCCGGGACTGAACCCTCGGTTAAAAGCCGTTATAACAAGGTAACATAACTTTTAAATACAAATACTAACTCAATATACTGTCCCAGTCACTGAACTGACTTGATGGTAATCACAGTTGGTACTATTTACTATTTACTACTAATTTACTAATCGGCAATGGTTACGGTTAGTTTGTGGCAGAATCTACGTATGACGCAATTCTGACGTCAGCGGGTATGACATCATACTAACTCCGAAGTTTCAGGGAAACGAAACAGTCTTCTACAAGGGGCCCACTAGTCCTGTGACGAAATTACTTAACGTAGCGAGGTAATTATTTCACTATAACCCCTTTTTAGATCTGCTCTACAAATCTGCCAGTCTCAGTGCAAAACCCCCATGTTAAAGGTGAATTATTCCCTTTAAATGGTGGGAAATACTAACAGTCTAGAGTGGTTTTAATTAATTCCATATGCTGCAAATCTTGTATTCTTATATTATTTCTGTCTCACTTCAACCCCACCCGGTGGGTCAAGTGAGACAGTTTGATGGCATGCTTTGGGCATTTAATGGTGCTTAATGGGTAAGTGAGACAGTTTTCGGCTTTTCCATGAAGAAGTTTAATGTTTGCGTTACTTTAGCCATAAAATCAGAAGCTACAAATCGCAAAATCATCCCTGATGAAAAAAAATTCATATTGCTGTTATGGGCTTCCGCCCCTGCAGCTCAGTGGGAGAGCGTTGGGCTTCTGACCTATCCCGGTAGTGGCAGCCCGGGTTCGAGTCGCTTCGGCGCTCGCTATTTGCTCCTGACTGGGATGACCGCCGGTGGCAGCGGTCGCACTCAAGGTCAGATGACGTCAGTGAGCGGGGCGGACCGTGTCCAGGTATGTCAGGCACGTACAACTTTCGTCTCTAAATTCTGCCGGCCAACAGGCATTGCGCGATCGGGTGGTGAGGTCAGGACCTGCGCAACAAGCTCTGCTTAGCGTGGGTCCTGACCTCGGAAATCCATCCATACAAAACATTCGGACTAAATTTATATTTTAAAAAAAATGGGCAATATGACGTAATGTTTCCCTGGTGGTTCACCTTGACATATGACACCAAAAAAGACCTTCACCTTGTGGTTCCTTCATCTTATTATGTGACACTAAAACACAAAAGAAAAGGCAACACAAACTCGTGCTGTTGGGGATGGGCATTTTCGCAATACAGATGGTCAGGGGAGGGGTAGGGATTGCAGTGCCCCAATTGATCAATAAGTGCGCACTCCTCATTAACCTAGCTTCATGTTTTCAGGATGATAGGTGGATGTTTGGACACAAATAAATACTGGGTTTTAGCGTCCCATTTCTGTATTTTATGTAAGCATAAACAACAGTGAATGAATGCATGAGTTGCGGTCGGGGGATGACCGTTTCTCGAACCCAGACCCTTTCAGTCAACAGGCAATCGCCTCAAAGTACTTTATACAAGGCATTTAGTCAAGTCTGCGGTGCATAGTCGATAGGATTGGCAAATAAGATGAAAAATACAGAAGTGAGTTATTTGTAGACATTTCATATTAAAACTCTAAGAATTTTGAAGCACAATACACATGTGCAGCATCCGATTTCGCCGTAATTTTATTAACATGACAATTCATGAACATATTTTGTCAAATACTGGTTGCACAAGCAAAAGTTCCAAGATTTGTTTTCACATGTTTTTTTCCGAATTTCGTTTTTATTAGTTTTTGAGCATGAGCTTTCATGTACAAACTGCATTGTCGATCCTATTAACGAAAAATGATAAATTTCCTATCACATGGTGATAGTTTGACTTTTGTTACTCATTTAACAAATGAACTACAATTAGATATTGTGGGTATACCTTGTGTCTTACTTCACACCACTGCAGTCTCACTTCACCCCACCTTACGGTATTTAAGGCTACACTTTACGGTATTTAAGTGCGGTGTTTACCCTCCATTTATTTATTCATGCCACTCCACAACAGGTCATTTATACCCAATCACATGGGGTATCGGCGTGTCACATATGCGCCGCTGTTGGGCTACGAATCAATCGGGAGCCCATCCCCGAACCGGCTGATTCGAACCCGGAACCTCTCACTCGGCAAACGAGCGAGTTACCGCTGAGCTAACCGGTCCACTACCGGTCCAGTAACCGGTCCAGTAACCGGTCATCGGAATGTAACGTGTGTACGATGTTTTTCTTTAAATTTAGCACTCTCTTGTGCATAAACAAATTTAAAGCAATTTGCAATCCTGAGAGTTGAAACCGCTCGCTTGGTGAAGCACTGCCTGTTTCACGACCACAAAGTTCTTCGAAGGTTGATTCACTTGACGTGACATGGTTGAAGATGAACCGTGATGAACCATGAACAAATCACACAACATGGGTGATTGCTGCACGACGTCGACCAAACATGCAAAACAACAGCGTCGCTCCTCGCCGCCGCATTTAATCAGCCAAAACCCGAAGGGGCACGGTTCGGGTTGATTCATTAACCCGGCAGTCACTGGGGTATATTCTGTAGCACGACCCACTGGGGGGGGGGGGGGGGGGGGGGTAGCCCCCCCCCCTGGTATCTTCAGAACCAATGGTCGCAGCGGGCGCGCAAGAAGGCGGCATTATAAAACGCTCAATGGGATAAACCTAACGCATACTTTAAAAAAAAATCAAATTAAGGTCACATGTCAGGTCACGGTCAAGTCAAACGTCAAAATCGAGTTATTTTAGTTTATGGACAATACTTGCCATCCATGGCCTTCGATTGCGGCTATAATCACACAAAGTGCTGTCAAAGGTATGATACATATCCCACCTGAGCTAAAGTGAGATTGTTGGAAAAGATCAAGGTCAAGATCAGGTCACAAAAGGTCACTACACACAAAATATCTACCAAAGTCATGCAGCACATGTTGTATGGATGTTTTTACGCGTAGAATTCGATAGTAATAGTCATTTTACCTCCTGACTTCATTTACGTGAAGTTAATGCCAAGTTCAGGTCAAGTTCAGGTCACTGAAGGTCAAAATTTGAAATTGATAAATGTAAATGAAGAAGCTGGTTTCTATATCAGTTTTATCTTTAAAAAAATACAGTGCTGGCATTTATTTGTCTGTATCTGGTCCATAAAAGCCAATCAACGCAATTAAAAAATATGACGTCATGATTTACCCATACCTTATATGCCATGTCAGTCAAAAAAGATGATATCATTTTGAAATTCGGTATGGTAGTTGCCCATATGTCGTGATCTGACAAATATTCCGTTGTTTTGTAATATCTTTGAAAAATTTGATTTTGTGGGCATTTTATAAAACACATTAAAAAATGTATGGGTCAAAAACCAATTTTTATGAAATTTGGAGATACCTGGTTTGTATCCCTTGCTATTTTCTACCTTTTAGGGTTTTTCGATTGCATTTTGCTTCAAATGCGGCATTTGTACGGCTTGGCAAAGTTTAGCTGATTTTTGTGTCAAAATCGTGTTTAGTGGCGTCATTAAATTCACTATATCTCAAACAATTTCTGACGAAATTGCTTCATTTTTGCACAAGATGTGTAACAATAATGCCCGGAGAAGTACTGAAAGTTTGGCGTCGATATCAGCATTAGTTGTTTGAGATATTCCTAATATTCCTAAGGGAGGCTACCCCCCCCCCCCCCAGTGACTCGCGGGTTAAAGTGAAGGACATGCGAGAGAAGAAGAAAAAACAGGAACAACCGTATTTAAATTGTGTATTCGATGTGTTGTAAGCGTTGGCCGTTGCTGTTTGATGCCTTTAACGGTTCGTTCACGTACCTAAGTATGAACAACATGCCGCACAAATGGTCTGTTGGAGAGAAGAGTGTCTCACATCTTACAGTTATTCCTATGGCAGAGTAATTTCCGGAATGGTATCTTCTGCGGCGATCAGCCGACCCTGAATTACTGTGATCTGGTTTCGCCGCCAGAGCAGACTGCCGCGTATATAAGCCGTGTCACAGCCGGCATATGCCATCAGTACGGCCACCCATCTGATCACAGCGTCACCATGAAGATAGTGAGTGGTCGGACGGACGGGGAACTTTGTGTGAAGTGCGGACTGATACAGTAGTGTTTGGCTCGTGCATTACATGTGACAAAGTGCTTCGGCATCGGAACCGTGATTATTGAAACTATTTCTATATTTAAGTCTGTGTCTAAAATCTGAGTACCGGGAGGAATATAATTTCCCACCGAAAAAAATAATACCTACATTGTTTTCTTAAATGAACAATAGTACAAGTATACCAAAATATGTACTAGTTTTACATTGAAATAAGGCCTTAATGCATTTAAGGAAGTTTCGGTTCCATTCCATTGTATGATCGTATAATTAATTATGCAATTTTGTATTTAATTGGTGACTTGACCTGAGATGATCTGAGGTCAAAACTTTCAGACAATGTGAGAAATTGATACCCAAACAGCTATGCCAAATTTGGGGGTGCGCCGTTTTCCGCTATTCCCGAGAAGGTTAAGAAGGAGGCGAAGGATAAAGAACTTAAACAGGCACCATTCACATGAATATACTTAAAAGGATAAAATGTATATGCTTCATATCATGCATAACCTATTCTTCAGGTTCTACTTCTTTGCTTCGTTGCTCTGGCTTTTGCCGATAAATATGCCAGAATCGTCAACTACCAAGCTAGAATAGAAGAAGACGGAGCATACAAATCCACGTAAGTGTGTATTTTGTTATCGCATGACTATAACAGATTCACCGCCGTCAAAACGATCGTATCTAGACTTGGTAGAGTGTCTTTTATGACTTCCACCTTCATGTTAAAGAGTGTGCCATATAAAGAACCAAAAAAGGTGTACTGGACTGGACTGGACTATGCACTGGACTGGACTGGACTGGACTATGCACTGGACTGGACACTACTGGACTGGACTATGCACTGGACTGGACTGGACTATGCACTGGACACTGGACTGGACTGGACTATGCACTGGACTGGACACTACTGGACTGGACTATGCACTGGACTGGACTGGACTATGCACTGGACACTGGACTGGACTGGACTATGCACTGGGCACTGGACACTACTGGACTCGACTATGCACTGGACTGGACACTACTGGACACTGGACACTACTGGACACTACTGGACACTACTGGACACTACTGGACACTACTGGACTGGACTGGACACTATTGGACACTACTGGACACTACTGGACTGGACTGGACACTACTGGACACTACTGGACACTACTGGACACTACTGGACACTACTGGACACTACTGGACACTACTGGACACTACTGGACACTACTGGACACTACTGGACACTGCTGGACATTTTGTCATGATGACAGTAAGAAGCAGTCTAACAAACTATTTACTAATTAAACGTAGCATGAATACTGAGCTAGTGATAAAATGGTACCCCTTGGTTGGCTACAAATCCACCATGAAATGTATACATACGTAATTCCATAATAATACTTCTATTCAAAATAGTTCTACAAAATACCCATGCAGGAAAGACCAGCGCTCTTTGAACATTCTCTGAACATGAAGTGAGCTGATTTAAATCACCCTGTTTCTCGTGAATCCTGACAAAAGGTTTTTCCAACGCAGATTCGAGACCACCAACGGCATCAGTGCCAGTGACGAGGGCACCTCTTACCCCGGCAACGTGCCCGAGACAGGCAACTACGTGAGAAGAGGCTCCTACTCGTACACCTGGGAGGGTGTCACCTACACTGTGAACTGGACGGCTGACGAGAACGGCTTCCACCCCGTTGGTGACCACCTGCCTGACTACAGCCACACCCGGGAACATATCGGCTATGTGTCAGAGTACGAGTAGAGAAAATATAAAACGATGAAGAAAAGAAGCGCTTCTGGCAGTGTGGAATGATTGGTACTATTGTGTTCGTCAATGTGTCGTTGTTTCAGTCGCGTTGAGATCTGTCTGTCCGTTTACATGTGTTTCTATTCTTGTTTGTCCTCCCCGCTTGATCGTTTGTGATGTTGAGTCTTTCAATGTTCACCGTGATGAAACGATGCGACCAATACATTACTACATGCCAGAAAAGTGCAGGAGTTTGCGTACTGATTATGATAGTATGGCAATGATAAAGGGTTTGTTAAACACGGCTTGCTTTACAGTTGTGTTAATATCTTCGGTGATCGCCAGGAAATGGTTCCTTACTATCTATCTTTAATGTAGCAGAATCAACAGCCTCTGTTGAACTGTTAAAATACATGACCCCAGTGGCACATATAACAATGTAAAATGGATGCCAAATTTGAAATCAGCGTCACAAAATGTCCTATCAACTGCCATAGGGGAAAAAAGTCGTATCAGGTCATCGGAGATCAGTGTGACCTAAGTTGACCTCTGAAAAGGTCAACTGAGGTCACAATCTCAGTGGAAACCATAAATGTCACCCGTTGACACCTCCATCTGTGCATATGCTCCTGAGCAGCTAACACTCGGAAACTGCACAAGTTACAAGCACCGATACTACGGGACGCAAGTTGCGCCTGTCATGACCTTGACAAACAGGTCATAGGTCACGGGTCATGAGGAATAGAGCTTAACAAAAGTTGAGAGTATGTGTCAAATTGTTCAAAAGTAGGGTACTGAAAGTTGCATTGCAATCGGTTGATAAATACGTGAGTTATTTTTGAAAAAGCTTCCATTGCGACTCTCACTGCGACACTCACCTTCGCTACAAGCTTGCTACCACTCGCTTAACGTAAGTCAATGGGCCCGCTACCGGCCCGCTACCGGCCCGCTACCGGGATGGCCTGTTGTGCGGTTTCCCTCATTCTAATTGCCACCGGCTAGCGTAAAATACGACATAAGTCAGTCAAAAATATAGATATGGCTTTGAAATTCGGTTGGGTATCGTCGATATTTGGTTCTCCAATATATCTTCCGGTTTTTGAATATATTTGAGAGAAAAAAATTGTGGAAATATTTTTAAAACTTTTTTTTTCTTCTTAAATATATTCAAAAACCGGAATATGTATTGGAGAACCAAGTATGGACGATGCCTAAACCAAATTTCAAAGCAATATCTAGATTTTTGACTGACATGTTCAGTTTTACGCTACCCGGTGACAATTAGAATGCGGGAAACCGAAATACGCATACCGGCAGAGGGAAACCGATCTCCCCAAATAAACGCGGCTGCTATTAATGATTATGCCATTAAGTATGTACGGTCCAGAAACCACTCGTTGATATTTTTGCTTGCAAGCATACCTTTGTGTTGTATTGTGGGTGAAATCCATGAAGCATATTTTGTGTTGCGTGCTCATTTATTTTCTTGTGCTTGGGACCGTTTTCCTCACGTGTAAAATGTACAAAATGTAAATGTACAAAATGTAAATGTACAAAATGTAAATGTACAAAATGTAAATGAAAAAATGTAAATGAAAATGTAAAATTTGGCCCCGTCATCATTTTTGTATTATGAAAATTTTCCCGTTTTGTTTTTGCTCACAAAGAATGGGACGCACAACCAAGTGTAACAAACAAGGTCCATTCTCTTGCTCGGTTCGGCCGGGTTCTGATCCTCCAACAACGGCATAAACTTCCCCAAAGCCCAATATTTGTTGCTTCACTTACAACAATCTGTCGCCAACGCTCGCTACCAAGTTACCGAAAAAATAGACCTCTGATTGCCGCCTTGCGCGTCTCGCTGCGATCGTTGGTTCGGAAGATAACCAGTGGGGGGGGGGGAGGTTTAACGCCCCTCCCCCCCAGTCAATGGTGTTCTGCTAATACCCCAGTCAATGCCGGGTTAAACTCAGGTTCCACTGCAGTGAGCGTAGCACTAGACATACAAATAAAGGTTATGATTGAATATAGTGACTAGAGACTGGGAGCCCACTCGTGGCACTGACTGACACAAACCTTGGCATTGGGAGCAAATGGATAGCGAAACGACAAGCACACATATTGATACTTAATTAAAAATTGAAATTCCTCCAGTAGTTCCTCCTTCCTCCTATATCAGACACCGTTCCGTATGAGGCGATTGTTGTTGTTGTTGGGTTAGGGCGCATAGCCTCGTTGGGCTCAAGCGTCCGTCTGGTTCCAGCGTGTCGTTTCCGTATTCATCTTGCAGTCTTATTTGGTTGGAAATCAAGTAGGTCTACTAAGCAGTATAAATGAATAAGAAAGGTATTGCCGTGGATAAGAGTTGTTCGAAGCGTTCAGTCTAGGCAAAGAGGTATTGTTAGTTATCAGTTAGTATGTTTCAACTTAGAAACCACAGTTCATATATCAACATAAGGTAATCATAACATAACAGAGCTAACACAGACCACAATAATTTCATGAGATCACTGTCGTGCAAGAACTTGAACATTTCCTCGATGATATCAGGGTATTCGTCGCCGAGCAGTGATTTGAGATTGAGAGGTATCCCATGCCTTTGGCAAATATCAGTGAGGTTCCTTCCCTGCTCCCCATAAGCCGGACACTCCAGTAGTAGATGTTGTATGGACCGTGGACACTGACAGTGCACGCAGTCGGGCCTCGGATCTCTATCAATGATATAAGAGTGCGTATATCTGGTATGTCCCAATCGGAGACGACAAAGAACGATTTATTCGCGTATGTTAGTTATTTTACTAGTTGCCCAGCTCTCTGCTGTTTCTTTGATCCATTTAAGAGTTGTGTTCAGTCTATAATCAGTCCAAAATTTGTTGAAAATAGTTCGGTTGGCGACACGCAGAGTAGGCAAATATTCTTTGTGCCCTAGTTGGGTTTCTCGTATTATATGCAAGGTCACAGCCTCTCTTGCTTGGGCATCAGCGATTACATTTCCAGTGATATTACTGTGACCAGGGATCCAAAGGATTGTGATTTGGTATCCCTTTTGAAGAAGTCGATGAGTGGTTTTAAACAAATCAGTCATAGTCGGGTTGTTCATAGTTGCATTTTCAATTGAACCACACAGAAAGTGAAAAGTGAAACAAATGACACAATTCATAATATTATTCAGTTCTACATATCTCAATGTTTCCAGGATGGCAACAGCCTCAGCAGTAGACACAGAACATTGATTTGTCAGTTTGATTCTGGCGTACATATGTCCGCGTAATAAGCGCATCCGACCCCCTCGGCTGCCTTGGACCCATCTGCGTATACGAAATAAAAATCAGGAAATTGTCGTCGAAACTCAGTAAATTCACATTGAATGTCAGTTTCACTGATAGTGTCTTTTCTTCTGATGTGTAAGCCTCTTTACGTCACATCCCCGCAATGTCCAAGGGGCAATGGTGCATTGCTTTGAGGTATTATCGTTTGGAAAAAAGAAATCGAGTTCATAGCATGCACCTGTCAGTCTTTCGTACAAGGGGAAACCAGAGATTATTTTCATATAGGATCTTTCGACTACATGTAGAGCGGAGACATTGGTGGCAACGGTTCGACATGGATGGTTCTCTTGGCTTCGAACTTTCAAACAAAATCGCACAGTCAGATCCATTCGTCGCAATCGGAGTGCAGGGACGTTCGTTTCAACCAGCATAGGAACGATTGGTGAGGTGCGGAGTGCTCCTGTTGCGATCTTCAAACAAGTATTTTGAATGCAATCCAAAGATTCAACAGATTTGTTATCTGTACCATCTAGAATATGGCATGCATATTCCAGTATGGGTCTGATCATCGCCTAGTATATACGCAACAGTACAGTACGATCAGCACCACATCCCCGTCCTGCGAGACGTTTCAAGATTGCTATACGCTTAGTGGCCTTTCCCTTGATGTACTGGACGTGTTTGTTGAGGTTCAGTCGTGTGTCGAGAATCACCCCTAGAAATTTCACATGCTCCACACATATGGCAGAGGTTCGTCATATATCTCAAGTTGAGGGATATGTAAGAGTTCTCTTTCTTTCATATATCTGCGGAATATAAGAGCATGGCATTTTGGCGGCAAAAAAAGAAAACCCTATTCATCAGCCCAAGCACTCACTCGATTCGGGGCTATCTGCATCCTCTCAATCAGCGGTAAAATCCTTCTTCCCTGAGTCCACATTGAACAATCGTCTGCGTATAATGCATAGGACATGTTTGTTGGAACAGTGTCAAATATATCATTGATCATGATATTGAAAAGAATTGGGGATATTACCCCACCCTGCACAAGGCCATTCTCAGCTGGTTGAATGTGTCCGACAGGCCACCACATTTCACCTGGAATGTTCTGTCGTTCAGGTATGATTTCAAGTATTGCATAAGCCGTCCTCTAAAGCCCTTCCTGTAAATTTCATGAGTAATGCTTCTTTCGATGTCAAATTATATGCACTTTTTAAATCAAGGAAAACTGCAAGTGTATATCTGTTGTAAAAGTACCCATTCCTTATTTCAGATTCTAGACTTACCAAGTGGCCCATTGTACACCTTTTTCTAAAAGCGCATTGATATTCTGATATCATATTTTCATGTTCCATATACCATGCCAGTCTCCTTGCCACCATTCTTTCCATCACTTTACAAAAGAAAGATGTCTTTTTCTCAGGTTCTGCTCAACTCTTTTCCCCTGCACGTGCCGCCTCGATCGACCCGCACCCTCACCCTGTTCGCCGTGCCTCGAGCTCGAGTCAGAACTATCGAATCAGGGATGTTCTGCAGGATCCCTAAAGCCATGAATGTTTTCTTGGCCAGTCATTTAAAAGTAGACATCTTTCATGACAGTTTTGGCGTTTTTAGAGCTCTCGTGATCAGGTACGTTTTAACCGTATAGTCATCATCACTTCGTTCATCATGTCATTCATCTTCTACTTTTATAACGACTTTAGGCTGTGATATATGTGTTGTGTTTCATGTCTTTTATCTTTTTGACTTCGCCTGTCAGTGGAGTATGACTCTGTTGGCGATGAAAGCAAATAAACAAATAAATAAACAAATGTAAGCTGGATTGGTCGGTAAGATTCAGTTTTATCACTCTGTTTTCCGGGTTTGAGGATGGGTATGATAGTTAAGTGTTTCCACTGGTTTGGAAAGTTTCCCGTACACCATATATAATTAAATAGTTTGAATATCTCCTGAAACTGGTTTTCGTTTAAATGTTAAAAAATGCATAGTGAACGTTATCAGGTTCTATTGATGTATTTCCACATAGAGCAATTGATTGTGTTAATTCCTTCATAGAGAAACATCATTGTAGGTTTCACAGTTGTCAGACTCAAAAGTCGGCATATTGTTGATCAGGACGTTCAGACGTTCTCTAAATATTGGCCGATGGTTTTCAGAGGAAGATATATTAGAGTAATATTTTCCTAGCATATTTCCTACTTCATATGGATCATCAATGAAGTCATCCCCGTCCTTCAGTACTGGTAGCCTCCTCTCAAATTTCTCTTTCTTAGTGAATTTGCGAATAACTTCCCACAGTTGTTTTACAGGGATTCAGGTTTATCACTCTGTTATCCGGGTTTGAGGATGAGTATATGTGATTGAAAATATGCAGCAACTTTTCCCAAGATTCTTTTTTCGCTGTCCTCACTACCTGTTTGGCTTTGGCTTTCGCTTGTTTATATTGCATGAGATGCTCAATTTGGTTGCTACTTCTAAACCGGTGTAGCGCCCTTTTACGGGTTTGCATCACCTCCTTACATTCATTGTTCCACCATGGGCAGCTGTATTTTGTTTTGCCGGTTTTCGTAGGAATTGTTTCTATAGCAGCTGCTATTAAAGTCTCAGTGACATTTCTACAATTGTCTATGCCAGTTCCTTCATCAAACTGTATATTACAGTTGTCCGTAAGCTCAGTCCAGTTTGCTTTATTTATGTTCCATCCACAGAAAATATCAGATCTTTCTTCCCCTGTTTGCTGAATATCATAAGTGATATGAATTGGGCAGTGGTCGCTGGAATATAGGTCATCATCTGTACACCATGTCAGATATTGGCCTATATTGTCTGAAGATACTGTTATGTCAACGTGTGACCATAAGCCAGTATATTCATCCAGTCTTGTTGGACAGCCGTCATTGAGGATATTTAGTGCATGTTGTCTAATTATTCTTTCCCATATGACGCCTCTTTGGTCGCAGCGATCTGCTCCCCACATGGTATGGGGACTATTGGCATCAGTGCAAATAATGAAAGGTTGTGGAAGCTGGCATATTATACTATTAAGATCCTGAAATATAATGGGTTCTACGGGAGGTAAATATAAAGAACACACACATAGTCTGTTTCTACCAACCTTCACTGAGCAAGCTACTGCTTGTAAGGTTGTGTTCAGTTGGATTTGAAAATGTGGATGAACATTTTTAATATAGATACACACTCCTCCCTGCCTTCTGCCTGTGTTTGTGTAAGTGTTAAATATGGTGTAGTTGGGTAACCGAAAATCATATTGAGCAGTGGAAAGGAAGTGAGTGTCCTGTAAACATATGATACCTATTGCTTTCTTGTAAGCACAGGCTTCACCTCCGACCATTTAGAAATAATTCCACGACAGTTCCACTGCATTATTTTAACCATGTCTATGCGCTGCTTGGAGGATCGACATGTTGGCTGCTGGTAGAAATGTGCAGAAATCAAAGGGAAGACCAGGGATGGCGGTCCATGTTGCGAGAAAGACGAAAATGTAAGGAAGAGAAAATGTCCACATTCCACAGGGTGAAAACTTGCAACATGCAATAAGCAAAACAGATGAAAAGCAATCACATGCAAACACAAGAGGAAACAAATGATCATCATGTTCATCCAACATGTTCCAAGCAACTGTTAAAGTGTGTCCCATAGATTTGGGATCCTTCCATGAACGCCTCGAGTTCGAAACTGACCTCTCTCCGGGTCCTTTGTCCACTGTTCTAGTCCTCCTGCCTATCTCCTGTGAGAGAGGTACGTCAACATTCATATCAGCAGAGTCTGTGCCAGCTTTCTTGACATCCTTTCCCTTCAACCTTTTTCCCTTCACCGTTTGCCATGCTCCTGTCTGGACTGTGTCCGTCACACTGGGGTCACATTGGGTCACATTGGCACTAGCACTGGCAGAAGCTGATTCATCATTAACATTCTTTTCCCCAACCATCGTTTCCTCAGCAGTCTCCTTCTCTGCCTCTATTGTGAGGCAGAAAGGACACTGCTGGGGTCACATTGGGTCACATTGACACTAGCACTGACAGAAGCTGATTCATCATTAGCATTCTTTTCCCCAACCATCGTTTCCTCAGCAGTCTCCTTCTCTGCCTCTATTGTGAGGCAGAAAGGACACTGCTGGGGTCACATTGGGTCACCTTGGCACTAGCACTGACAGAAGCTGATTCATCATTAGCATTCTTTTCCCCAACCATCGTTTCCTCAGCAGTCTCCTTCTCTGCCTCTATTGTGAGGCAGAAAGGACACTGCTGGGGTCACATTGGGTCACATTGGCACTAGCACTGACAGAAGCTGATTCATCATTAGCATTCTTTTCCCCAACCATCGTTTCCTCAGCAGTCTCCTTCCCTGCCTCTACCTCCCTATCTGTTGCACCACCAGCCTTCACAGGTATCCTCTGCGAAGCCAGACGCGCAAGAAGCAGTCATCTCGCCAATCTTTTTTTTCTAGTTTTTCTACCTTTTCCTTGAGCTCACTGATGTCCTGTCTGCGTTCACTTGGTCTTCGCACTACATCTGAGTAAGCATGTAGAGCTGGGGGATGTTGACGTGAGGAAGTGTACAGGCGTCTCGCCTCAGCATAGGACACATCGTTTTCTACTTTCAGGGTGCAGATATCTTTTTCCTTTAACCAAACAGGACATTCACGTGATCGGCATGAATGTTCTGTTTGTCCACAACTCAGGCACTTTTGGGCACACTCACCCTCATGAGGGCTTTGTCCTCATGTCAGGCATTTCCTTTCCTTCTCGCATCTACCCTCTCCATGCCCATACATCCCACACCGGCAACAGATCAGTGCATCTTCACATGGTAGGTAACATAGTCGAGTTCGAGGTTGTTAGGACAAGTCGGAGAGTCGAATAGTGCTCTCCATCCTACCTTCAACTCTCTTGAAGAATCTCTTTGCCACTGTCACACCAAATGGAGAAAGCCAGTGGACAATCTCCTCCTCAGTCAAGTCAATCAGGTCATATGCGTGTATGGTACCTTTGCTGATGTTCAGCTTGGTGTCGCGTTCAATCACACACTCCTCTCCCGCAAAAAGGGACGCATTTAGGAGCTTGTCTGTCTGTTTTTGTTTTGTTTTTGTTTTTATCAGAAGGCCCCATCCCTAAGGAGAGTGGCCTTTTCCACTTTTTCCTGACCAATGACATTTCAAAGGGCAGCCTGAACCCATGACCACCCCTTGGATTTCAATGATCTATCAGATTTCAGGCTCAATCTTAGGTATGAGCCCTTATCATCAGAGGAAGGTGCATCCCAGAACCCTGGTTCCTCTCGGAAGCGTTTCCCCGGTCTGCTTTGTACTACCATGGTACCATGTTAGCGATCCAAATAGAAAATCGATCTCAATAGCAAATGTGCAATCAGAAACGGAAACGAAAACGGCGAAAAGCAAATATGGCAAGAAGAGAGCAATCAGCAAACACAACCTGCACACGATGAAACAAAATTAAAAGGAAAGCTTCACATACTGAAAACTCCCGAAGAAATCATGAAATACTCCACACCCACCAAGCTCTTCGCAGACAAAGGCCTTGAAAAGAGATACCCCGCATGAGGCGATTATCTCAAACACACGAGCCATCAATGGAACAAGAAGCGTCACTGGTGTCACATTGCCAACTGTCTTTATTCATAGAAACGTGTATACCTGCGCTAAGGTGGAGCGGTTTATTACTTTTTTAATACTTGCAACGTGGTTGATGGATACCGTGACCACAGACCCAGCGTCAAGTGCTTGTTAAAATAGGGGCTGTAAGCTCATCTAAGCGTGGTGATCTTGACTGGATCCGTTGGCGTCGCCACGCGCCGGCCGAGCGCCGCTCTGGAGCGGCTCGGCTGAGCGCCTCTGAGGTAGACTGCGCCGCAGGGCACGACACCGCCCGCGGCTACCTCTGAGATAGACTGCACCGCAGGGCACGACACCGCCCGCGGCTACCTCTGAGATAGACTGCACCGCAGGGCACGACACCACCCGCGGCCACCTCTGAGGTAGACTGCACCGCAGGGCACGACACTACCCGCGGCCACCTCTGAGGTAGACTGCACCGCATGGCACGACACCGTTCGCGGCCACGAGTCAACACGAGCACGGGCGGATCCAGGGAAAGGGGAGGGGGGCAAAGGTGGCATTCCCCCACCGCCTGAAATCGGCGCAAAATTGACACCTTTTCTGATATAGATGAAAATCTAAGCAACTCCTACTAAGGAAAGTTGCTTTAAATTAGCTATCAATGCATAAGCAAGCGAAATCCGATGAGTTTTCAGAATTGTGTGAGACTTTTGGGGATTTGCCCCCCCCCCCCCCCCCTCCAAACCACCCGTTCTGGATCCGCCTTTGGGCACGAGCCGAGGGCGCTGGCGTGCGGCCAGCCATGAAGAGCGGCCGTGAACGCCGATCGATGTGCGTCGGAGGCTCCAGTGCTCTGTCGTGTCAACTTTTTTTCCTGAGGATGTTCTAGTAAGAATATTTGTTTTTGACAGCAAAATGTTTTTATTTAAGAATTGCTCCATGAATGCTCCCGCAGTTTAAATACTACGACATAAGAAAGCAATGCACGCGTCACAGCTAAAAAAAAGAGTCTGAAGGAGAATGAGATATATAGAATCTTTCGAGTTTTCCAGGGAAGATAAGAATATCTTTGCTGAGTTAGTGCCCAGCAAAAACCGAGTGAAGAAGGCATGAGTTTTTTTTTCTGTGGCACTCACGAATATTTTATCTTCATATTTGTAGTTCATCTTTAACATCTGTATGCTGCAAAAATATTCTTATCTTTGCATCCTGCAGAGTGCAAAGATGCAGCTCGAAACTTGAGTTTATTTTCATGTTGTCAAATATGAAGACATTAACCCGCGCGGCGCTGGGGTCTCCATCCGAACGCCCGGCGCTTGGGGGGTAAATTTTACCCCCCTCGTATCTTCCGAACCAATAACCGCAGCGAGACGCGCAAGGCGTCGATCGAAAGCTCTCAGTGAGAAGAATCTAACGCGTACCCGAAATTCTTAAAATAAGGTCACATGTCAGGTCACGGTCAGGTCAAGTGTCAACATTTAAGTATTTGGGTTTTGGGCTATACTTTCCATCCAAAGCCTTATATTGCAACTATTATCTCACAAAGTGCTCCAAACTGTATAATGCATCTCCTACATAAGTAAAAGTGAAATTGTAAGCAAAGGTCAAGGTCAAGATCAGGTCACAAAAGGTCACATGTCTACGAAAGCCATGCGACACATGTTGTATGGGTTATTTTACACGTATAATTCGATAGAAGATTTTTACAGCCTGACCCCATATAATGGTCCTCAGGTCAAGGTCATGTCATAATAAGGACAATATTTTAAATTAATTAATCTAAATAAACATTGCATGTTTCTAGACTAGTTTTGTCTTATAAATATAGTGGTGGCATGTATTTGTCTGTATCTGGTCAGTAAAAGCCAAAAAAACGCAAATTCAAAAAATGACGTCATGAGTTACTTATACTTCGAGAGCTATAAGTCAGTCAAAAATAAAGATATTGCTTTGAAATTTGGTTTCAGCATCGTTCATACTCGGTTCTCTATTATTTCTTCCGTTTTTTTTTTAAAATCTTTCCTAAAAAAACTTTTGCGGAAATTCTTCCCAAAAAATCAGTTTTTTGCAATTTTGGGGGTCAAAAACCCAAAATGTTGAAAATCCAAGATAGCCATTTTAAAGACAATGTTATTTTCTGTCTGTTGACGTCTTTCATTTGCGAGTTGCAATAACATGCTATGCTCTACGATTTGTCAAACATTTAACGTTTTTTCACCAAAAATGACATGACATGACGTCACTAAAACGTCATTATCTCCCCAAAATTTTCACGAATTTCAACAAAATTTTGGCAGAAGACGTAGAATTGATGCATCATAAGGTACTATAAGTTTCACTGTGATATCTTTTATAGTTTTCAAGTTATTGAGAAAATCCGGGAGGGGGGGTAAAATTTACCCCCCAGCGCCGCGCGGGTTAACACGCGCAGTGGAGGGTGGGGGCACTTTGGTGCCCCCCCCCCCCCCCCCACATGTTTTTCGTGAATATTTCAAAAACGAAGCAACGCAGGGCGGTGTGTGTCGCGTGACATTAACGCCAACTTAATAGCGGATCGTTTGACTGCAAAAAAAAATCAAAATCGGTCGATACATTTTTGAGTTATATGGATTTTTAGTCCAAGATGGCGGCCAGAATCGCGGTCGGCAAATCGCTATCTTCGGAACCAACAGTCGGATCGAGATAATTCAAACGCCATTCGGTAGACAATGTCACTGTTCATCTCTGGAAACATCTTTGGACACATTGCTGGTGACCTGTGACGTCACAGAGGTCAAATTCCAAAAATTGTGACATTTGGTCAGATTTGACCTTCGTGACCTCGTTTGACCTTGAAGATATTAACTGAATGTCAAGAAAAATTTACAAAATGTAGATAATCATAGCACCTACATACCCTGTAAGTTGTATCATTCTAGTTCTCATACTTTCGGAGAACTTAGGGGGGGCACTAAAGTTTCCCCCTCTCCACTGCGTGTTCGTGGCATACCCCTTTCCACTGCGCGTGTTAAATCCTTCGAGTTTTCCCGGGCAGATACAAAAATATTTTGCTTCGTGAGTACCACAGCAAAAAATCCTCGTGCCTTCGGCACTCGGTTTTTGCTTGTCAGTCACTCAGCAAAGATATTCTTATCTTCCCTGGCAAACTCAAAAGATTCTATATATCTGCCCGAGAAAACTCGAAGGATTTCATATCTTCATATTTGACAACATGAAAATAAACTCAAATCTCGAGCTGCATCTTTGCACCTGCAGGGTGCAAAGATAAGAATATCTTTGCAGCATGCAGATAATAAAGATGACCTTCAAATATGAAGATAAAATAAGACGTGTTGCTGACACGTACAACGTTCACTGATGAAGTAAAGTCAAGTAAGACTTTAGGGTCATACTTTGTTCGTTACTTGTACTCAGGTATAACAGTTAGTTTGATATTCTTCGAAGTTTTCAAAAGTATTAAGGTGTAAAAACAAATATTTCAGCGCTCATTGTGGCGCCTTCCTCAGTGAGTGATTGGTGCAAGGTACCTTTTTTTCTAGGTCAACAGAATAATGAGCATTTTTACGCGATGAATAAAATGGTTAGGACTTTCATTAAGAAGTAAACTAATCTTGCCTAAATTGATTACAAAAACAAAAGACTAACGCCAACATTCACCCGCCAAAATAAAAGCATAACACACGGACACGCACAAAAACAATACTACGCAACATAACACACGATGATACGCAACCAAATATCTAGATTACACATGATTAGACTTATATCGAGTTCTAGCAACCGTATATAGCTAGCGACCATTTGTCCAGACTATGTCCCATATGGGGCTCAAATGAACATTTCCAACGTCGAGGTTGATCGAAGAGCGCGACTGTCGAATCTCTATAGCCTCCCAGAACTTCCTTCTCTTCCAGTGACCTTCCAGAGCCAGAGTGTTTGCACTGAGCGGGTCCATACTTCCACTACATGTTTCAAAATGTCTAGCAGTGGCTGATTTGTCCCCCCCCCCCTTGCGAATTTTATATCGGATACATGCTCCTTCATCCTGACAGTTTTTGGTCTTCCGGTTTCTCCTATGTAACTGGAGTCGCACGATCACTTGATCTGATAAACGGACCTTTTCTCTTGCCTGGTTCTATCGAGTCTTTAACGTTCACCAAACTATTTCGCAAACGTTTTGATGTGTGCGCTACCCTGATTCCTTCTTGTCTAAGCAGCTTCGTTATCTTCTCACTCACACCTGGTACGTAGGGAACCGCTGTGACAATGACAATGAGCGCTGAAATATTTATTTTTACACCTTAATACTCTTGAAAACTTCGAAAAATATCAAACTAGAAGTAAAGTCCTCTTTGCGTCTGTTTAGTAGGTATATTGACTCCAAACGTGCTGTCATGATTTTACCTTGTAGCTTAACCCGCGTGGCGCTGGGGGGTAAATTTTACCCCCCCTCCCGGATTTTCTCCATAACTTGAAAACTATGACAGATATCGAAGTGAAACTAGCAGTACCTTATGGTGCATCAATTCTACATATTGTGTTACACTTTTGTTGAAATTCGTGAGAATTTTGAGGAGATAATGACGTTTTAGTGACGTCATGTCATGTCATTTTTGGTGAAAAAAAGTTAAATGTTTGAAAAATCGTATAAAATAGTGTGTTGATGTAAATCGCAAATAAAAGGGGTCAAAAGAAAGGAAATAACATGGTCTTTAAAATGGCTATCTCGGATGCTCAAAATTTTGGGTGTTTGACCCCCCAAAATGCAAAAAAAAAATGGGGAAGAATTTCCACAAAAGTTTTTTGTTTGAAAATTTTCAAAAAACCGGAAGACATATTAGAGAACCGAGTATGAACGATGTTCGAACCGAATTTCAAAGAAATTTCTTTATTTTTGACTGACTTATGGCCCTCTAAGAATAAGTAACTCATGAACGTCATTTTTTTAATTGCGTGTTTTTGCTTTTACTGACCAGATACAGACAAATATATGCCATCACTGTATTTCGAAGACAAAACTAGTCTAGAAACATGCAATGTTTATTTAGATTAATCAATTTCAAATTTTGACCTTATTGTGACCTGACCTTGACCTGAGGGCGATTATATGGTGTCAGGCTGTGAAAATGACTGCTTCTATCGAATTCTACGTGTAAAATAACCCATACAACATGTGTCGCATGGCTTTCGTAGACCTGTGACCTTTTGTGACCTGACCTTGACCTTGACCTTTGCTTAACATTTCACTTTTACTTATGCGGGAGATGCATTATACATTTGGGAGCACTTTGTGAGATAATAGTTGCAATACAAGGCTTTGGATGGAAAGTATAGCCCAAAAACCCAAATACTTACATTTTGACACTTGACCTGACCGTGACCTGACATGTGACCTTTTTAAGAATTTCGAGTGTGCATTCGATTCTTCTCGTTGAGAGCTTGCGATCGCCGCATTGCGCGTCTCGCTGCGGTTATTGGTTCGGAAGATACGAGGGGGGGGGTAAAATTTACCCCCAGCGCCGCGCGTTCGGCTGGAGACCCCAGCGCCGCGCGGGTTAACTGGGATCCAACACAATTAATCCACACCACGGTATATCAACAGTACATGTATATATGTACGTATATACCTTGTGCAAAGTGTTGCACCGATACGATATACATACATACGATCCCAGTCTTGAGGAAAGGGCCATCACTATTGCATTGGTCAACGGTCATGAGCTGCTTCCAATTGATATTTTACAAAATGCTGACAATCAAGGGAAATAATTTATACAAAAACAGCGGAAGCCTTTGTATGTAAATATTGCAAGCTTCAAATGTATGTAAGCATTATATAAACATCATCAAGTGCAAATAACTTGAAATTATACCCCAGTATGTGTTATAAGATATTGGTCACAAATCTCCTACGGCCCCAAAGTCGAGCCATAGCCATTCTTGATGTTTTATTATGAAAGAGGCTAAGGCCGTTGAAAATATAATTAATTGCATACGCTTATTAATTTTAAAGTGCACTGACGGAATGGTGATGTTGAGTTAGCAATATTCTAAAGAAAATCATAGTCCGCAAAGAAGTAATTATAAATAGTGATGAGGTGACTCCAATTTTACGAATGTGTGCCATTCATGAGCGGTACGAATGTATTTTTTGATCTAATGGGGGGAGTTTTGGGAACCAAATTTTGCAAGTGAAATCGGACACGCTTAATCTACCGATACACACCAAAAACTCCATATTGGCCCGCGAGGTGGCAATATTCCTTGAAATCTCTACCACTACAACGGTGCGGGTTAATATGAAATCGGTTCGTTACTGAATTAAGTCTAAACGGTCTCTTAGCTCGCTCGTCGGAAGGTTGACGCTTGAAGTGACTGTCCGTACCGTTGAAGTAAAATGACAATATAATTATCACCGAAAGCCTATCAATATAAGCATAAGCAAAGAAAATAGAAATATGCAACGGTCCCCGTCATGCTATGCTGGAGTTCAAAGCTCGTATACATACTTCAGGAACAACCAAATGTTGCTGACCAAAAGCTAGGCATAGTTTTCGAGGTGCTGCTTCAGATGAGGAGGTTTGCCATTGCCATCATCTGATTACTTGCTCTGATTACAGCTCCGGGTGCATGTTTTAATAATCTTACGTCATCTGACGCCATCTTACGTCATCTTACGTCATCTTACGTCAACAAATCTCAAGACAGCAGGCTGTACGTGCTGTTAGCCTGAAAAGAAACAAGTATGTTATGTTCTGTATGTCTTTGTGTGTTCAATGTTCATGATTGTCTCTTGAACGAACGTCGCATGGGATGTTAGCATGGGGGCAAAAATGTCCACTGCATTTGTCTTTTTTTACTAATTTCAGAACCATGGGTTATAAGGATCAGAATAGGATGGAAAATAAAGCGGAATCATAATACGAAATGGAAGTGAAATGGGACGAAACATGTTTCCTTATGCTGGTTGTGGAACGAAATGGCACAGAACAAGTTGTTCAGACCTGTCTATGCTTAAGTGGAATGAATTGGAATAATAAAAAAAAATACTGAGTACTGATGGAAGGGAAGACAATGGAATCAACATCTAATGGAACGAAATTACATGGAAAGCAAACTGTTGTTCCGTTCGGATCTCTAGTTATAACTGTCCTTGCAGACTCTTCACCGCATGGATCAAAGATATAATACCTTTTTGTAGGTTATTACAGTGTATTGGAAGCCACCTCTCCCTGACGATGGCACACATTTCCATGATGAATGATGACGTACAATAAATGCAGAAGAAAAGATGAACAAGGGACCTACACGATACATAAACAGGGACAAACATGAACACACTAACACAAACAGAACGGATGGACGAGGGCCATACACTAAGTTAGATAAACAAAGACATACATGAAACAAACACACACAGATCAGAATGGATTGACAGGAGATATATAATAAGAAACAAACGGAAATATTAATGAAAAATACACGTACACATACAAGCAAAAGCACGAACGAGACACGGACGAGAAGCGAGAACGAGACACGAAAGAGACACGGACGAGACACGAACGAGACACGGACGAGACACGGACGAGAACACGAACGAGACACGAACGAGACACGAACGAGACACGAGCGAGACACGAACGAGACACGAGCGAGACACAAACGAGACACGAGCGAGACACGAACGAGACACGAACGATACACGAGCGAGACACGAACGAGACACGAGCGAGACACGAACGAGGCACGAGCGAGACACGAACGAGACACGAACGAGACACGAGCGAGACACGGACGAGACACGAGCGAGACATGAACGAGACACGAACGAGACGCATAGAGACGACACGGCACAACAGAAGAACGAACGGAGGTATGCTGGAAGCCAGCGCATCACAGTCGGCAGTACTTCACGCAACCGGAGACAAATATATTTTCTTGCTAGCACGTTTTATCCACGCCGTCAATGTGTGCTCGAGTGAAGCTGAAGTCGGGCAGGTGAACTCCCTCCGGGTGGAAGCCGTTCTCGTCAGCCGTCCAGGTGACAGTGTAGGTGACACCCTCCCACTCGTACGAGTAGGAGCCGCTCCTCACGTAGTTGCCAGATTCCGGCAGGTTGCCAGGGTAAGAGATGCCGTCCTCCTGGGCCTTGATGCTGTTGCTGGTTTTATACCTACAAAGTCGGATCGAAGTACGGTCATATCGCGAATAGAAATGTTCATTGCTCAGGGCATCTACAAATGGTTTCGTTTTTCTATCAGGGAAGTTTTTATTTGTACATTTTTAGAGACGTTTATCACGAGCCAGCGCGAAGCGCTAGCTCGTCCTTCCGTGTAGTATGGGGAACAAATATGAATATGAGCGGCCCGACCCGGCCCGGCACGGCCCGGCCCGTGGCGACGCTTTTGAGAAGCTAATAACTCTGCAACCGCACGTCCGATTGACAAACGGGCTTCTCTGCTGAAAACCACCGATATACAGCTGACTGGCCAGTCGCACTGTCCTTCTGAAAACCACCGATATACAGCTGACTGGCCAGTCGCACTGTCCTTATGAAAACCACCGATATACAGCTGACTGGCCAGTCGCACTGTCCTTATGAAAACCACCGATATACAGCTGACTGGCCAGTCGCACCGTCCTGCTGAAAACCACTGATACAGCTGACTGGCCAGTCGCACCGTCCTGCTGAAAACCACCGACATACAGCTGACTGGCCAGTCGCACCGTCCTGCTGAAAACCACCGATATACAGCTGACTGGCCAGTCGCACCGTCCTGCTGAAAACCACCGATATGCAGCTGACTGGCCAGTCGCACTGTCCTTCTGAAAACCACCGATATACCGACATACCAGGTCACGTGATGACCTCAACTCCAAAACGTTTGCAGTAGTACCACAGCCACAGTTTTACGCCGATCGGTTTCAATCTTACAGGACTTCATAAAGTCATAGATACCAACAATTTGTTTATCTCGGATTTCTAATATCGGTGACCTAAGGTCAGGTCAATTGTGTGACCGCCAACACTGCTTTATCAATAACTATCGACATAATGAAGATAGAGAAGAGAAAATGGTACGAATATGTTTGTCTCGTCGAGACACGTCTCCCAATATGCAACATGACCAACTTGGGTCACCACTTGACTTTGACCTGAGGTCAAATTTCTCAGTTGATCTAACCCGATCACCATGAATATGATTCGAAGCGCCTTGACAAGACACACGCGATGGCGTAAACATTATTGCTTTATCTTTATTATGTAAAAGGTTATTTGGGAAAACAGTTTTGAAAACAAAATCACCTTCTTGACATTCGATGACCTCTGGAGCCTAAACTATTGACCTGAGCTCAAATCTGAGTACACCAATGTCGATTGCATTTTTCAATGACTTTCGATTGCTTTTTTCCGTTTGCTGCTAACTATCGTAGTTCCCGAGATATTCGGGGGTGTTCGAACCGAAGTCTTGAAAACTTGAAAATCTGACCCTTGATGACCTCTGGTGACCTCAATATTGACCTGAAAAAAATTGATGAAATACTTTCGAAAGAGCTTGTCTCGAGCTATCTAACGTCGTTTCCCGCTTGTCGCTACGTTGCGTTGTTTTCGAGATCATAGGGGGGGGGGCGAAATCCGCCCCCCCCCCCCCCTCCAGGGCGCGTGTTAAAGGAGAGCATTCACTTTGCCAAATCGCCGTGAATGTGCTAATAAGGGGTATTCGTAACTGGACATGTTAAATATGACTTTGGTTGAGCTAAATTATCCAACTATCCTTTTTTTTCTTCAAAAGCAATATATTTCGAAAACATAAACTCGCATATTCAGTATAGGTTGCGATAAGTGGTGCGGATTTAAATAAGGCGCATGTTATGGCATTGTGTGCTTCGGAAGAAGATGTAAAAGACTCGGAACTTATATCAAAATAATTATTTATTAAAGTAGCAAGTACAAATGTAATGCTATGATAATGATAATGATGATATAATTGCTTACATATATTTAGCATAATATTGTCATTGGTGAAGGGTTCGCTCGCTGGTCTAGTAACGCTGCTTTTAACACATGCTACCATATGAAGCTTTTCGACAAAGGGGCACAATTTCAGGATAAAGCATCACATATATTCGTCAGGAGAGTCCGTACAACCAAACGGAGTAAGCCGAAAGCATTGCCTTCAAAACTTCTATCTCAGTTCAAAACCCCATTATGAAGGTGACTGATTTCCTTCAACCCTCGCCCTGGAGGGAGTAATTTTGATCCCCCTGAGGTTTTTGGGCGCCAAATTTGGCACCGCTGTTCGGACGGTACTTACCGAGCTAGTAGTCCACATAGCGCGCTGCCCGGGTGGTTTTAGCCCTGAAGAAGCCGCAAGGCGTAATAGAGGTGAATTATTCATCATATTTTTGAATTACCCTAACATGAGCAAAGGCTACTTTTTCCATCTTCTTTTTATCTGCACAATGCTCATCACAGCCAACCATCATATATACCGCTGTTCGGGCATCAATTACCCACATTGTGCTTGACTTTTGGCCACGAGTCATCTCAGGTCAGGTCACCAGGTCACGTCAAGTGATGTTACCTCCAAAACTGTTTGTGGTCGTCCCAAAAGCCATAGGATTTGACCGAACGATTTGAAACTCACATCGGTTACTCAGAGCATTTATCTACGATTCCTATATCTAATATTGTTTTATATCGGTGACCTAAGACCAGGTTAATTTCGTGACCTCTCCATTATAAGTCAATGGGAATAAAACACAAATGCCTCCTATTCACATAATTTACACTAGATCAGGCCAATTCTTTCATGATCATGTTATTTTAGCTAATTATTGGTGATCCAGGTCCGATTGATGCTCAGTGACCTCTGTAAGGTTATCTGAGGTCATCTGAGGTCACCAACACTTTTTGTGTTGACAATATCTCTTGATATAGAATAAAGGTAGATATGTGCGACTGACACCAATATGTTTTTATCGTCGATAAGCGTCGCTCCATATGCAACATGACCTACCTGGTTCACCAAATAACCTTTACCTGATGTCAAATTTTGAATTTGACCTAACCTGGTCACCATTAATGTTTCGAAACGTTTTGACGAGACAAACCCGATGGTGTATACATTATTGCCCTATCTATATTAGATATACAAGTTATTCACGAAAAACGTTGAGGAATATAATGCCAGCGTGACCTTTGGTGACCTCTGGAGCCCAAACTATTGACCTGAGCTAGAGTTTAAAGACACCTTGGCGATTGCACTTTTCAAGAGCTTTCGACTGTTTTTCGGTTTGTTCCTATCCATCAGAGTTCCCGAGATGTTTGGGGGATTTCTGGAGCAGAGTCCTAAACTTGGAAAATTTGACCTTTGATGACCGAGCTTTTAACACATGCTACCATATGAAGTTTTTCGACAAAGCCCTCAATATTGATCTGAGTCAAAAATGGCCGAAGTTACTTCGAATGTTCTTGTTGAGAGCTTTCTAACCCTTTTCCGCGTCTTTCTAGCCCTTTTAGTGTTCGGGTTAGGGGGTCATTTACCCCACCCCACACATACACACCAAGGCGAAGTTGTCTCAAAGGCCCACCTGGGCGCGGGTTAACGCTGGCCCATTGAAAACAAAGCAGTCTTATTAAAGCGTTCATGCGCATAGCTAAAGTTATGTTCCCGCTCAGCTCCTTCCGTATCTCATACAGATAACATACAGATAACAAATGCGCCCTGCCCGGGCTGGTCACTCACAGCCCTGCCAGTAGGTCTGACAGTGAGACTACTACCGTAATGATACCGTCGTTATGTTCAGAGCAGGGTGAAGGAAATGTCATTTGATTAAACATAGACAATGAAAACACTCGCGGACTTGTTTCTCTTAAAATAACTCTGGATCAACTTTTAAAGGGAAATAATGACCTTTCCCACAAAACTGGAGTTATCACATGAAATCGACAGACGAGACCAAAATATATTGTAAATTTATTACATTTTGCATATAAACATTTCTACCGAAACGGACGTTTCAAGTTCAAGTTGATAAGCGTTCCACACTTTTAGTGACCGGTACTCTCAAGTACTTGGTAACGAATTTCGGTGTTCACCAAAATCCGGTATTGCTTTTTGACGAAATGGATGGAAAATATGCCTTCCACTCTGTTTATCGTAATTATGTGCCCAACTACCCTTAAAAATCAACAAGCATTGAATAAAAAGGCAACCAAATTAGCAGTTAACTTATGCACCCAACAACGGCCTAGTTAGTGGTTGCGACCCACAATTTTTGAAAATTGGTTTATGTATTTTCCACATCAAGAGTTTTGTTTTGTTTTGTCTCTGGCTGTATACCAGTAAGGCGCCGTAGTTGGCGATGAACGAGCGAGCGCGAAATAAATGCATGGTGAATTTCAACCCGATCGGGCAAGTAGTTCCTGAGATTTAAAAAAGGTGCGCACGTGCGCACGTGCAGAGGCACACCACCCATGACTTAAGGGCAGGCGGCGGCGGAGGGATTCCTAGCCACACACTAAATTTGAACACAATCGGCTCAGCCGTTCCTGAGATATAGAATAGGGGTGTGCATGTGCGCACGTGCAGAGGCACCACATCCCTGACTTGTGGGGAACTGGCGGTTGAGAGATCCCTAACCACTCACCAAATTTGAACACAATCGGCTTGGCCATTCCTGAGATATATAATAGGGGTGAACACGTGCGCACGTGCAGAGGTCCCTGACTTATGGAAAGGCAACGGCTGAGAGGTCCCTAACCTCACACCAAATTAAAACACAATCGGTTCAGCCGTTCCTGAGATATAAAATAGGGGTGTGCCCGTGCGCACGTGCAGAGGCACCCCACCCTTAACTTGTGGAAAATTGGCGACTGAGAGGTCCCTAACCACACACCAAATTTGCACACAATCGGCTCAGCCGTTGCAGAGTTTTTGCGATAAAACACTTTTCAACACCCCTCACGCGGCACGCGCCACGCGCAGTGGTAGTCACCCACATGAGTCGGCACTGGTCTCAAACAGGGTAGGTTGGATAGGGCTGCTTAGCAAAGAAGTCAGCTTGTCAATCAGACGTGTGGTTGCAGAGATATGAGCTTCTCAAAAGCGTCGCCACGGGTCGGGCCGGGCCGGGCCGGGCCGCTCATTCAGATTTTTCCCATATACCACGGAAAGACGAGCGAGCGCTTCGCGCTCGCTCGTAATAACACTAGGCGTTTAGGCTTATCATAAAACAATAATCATCATGAAACAATGCAAAAATTGCAATGAAATCGTAAGTTCACTTATGCACCCAACGGCGACCTATTTAGTGTCGGCGATTTGTTTCATTGACCAATCTGGGACGTTGTCACGGTTCTTGGCGCACTTACTTCATTTCTGGCCCTAGGATTTGTTTACAAATAAACATTTAAACCAAAGATATTGATCACTGGCGGATCCAGGGGGGGGGGGGGGCACCGAGGCCATGAGCTCCCCAAACACTCAAGTCGTAAGGCCATACTTTGTTTTGGGCCTCCCCAAACCGTCCAGCACAAGTACCAATCTAGGCAACAAAAATACGTGTGTTTTTTTCTCGCGCTGAGCAGGGGGTGTAATCCCTATAATGGACCATAGGTAAAGAAATTGCTACCAAATGCTGCCAATGAGACGTCATTGGCATGGCAAAATCTGATTGCTTCTGAAACACCCCCTGAACTCGGCTTCTATGGAGAGTAGACATAATCCAAAAACACTGTTCGATAGCTCGTTAAAAATAATTTTGAAACTATTTGGTTATTTTTTGGTTCAGTTCAAAATTGAGGTCACCAGAGGTCACCAGAGGTCATCAAATGTCAGATTTTCCAGTTTAAGGACTTCGTTCCAGAAACCCCCACATATCTCGGGAATTATGATAGCTATGGAGCAAACAAATACACAGCAATCACAATTTATTAAAAAGGACAATCACCATTGGTGTTCTCAAATTTTAGCTCAGGTCAATAGTTTAGGCTACAGAGATCACCAAAGGCCAAAAGGCTATTTTTCGTCTAACTGTTTTTCGCAAATAACTTTTTGCACAATAAAGATAAGGTAATATTTTTGACCCCATCATGTTTGTATCGTCAAGGCGCTTCGAACCATATTCCTGCAGACCAGGTTAGGTCAACTTGTAAATTTTAACTCAGATGAAGGTCAAGTGGTGACTCAAGTAGGTCATGTTGCATATTGAAAGACGTGTCTCGACGAGACAAACATATTAGTGTCAGTTTCACTTCCCTATTTTAATTTTGTCAAGAGTTATTGACAAAAAGTGTTGGTGACCTCAAACGACCTCTGCCGACCCTGTAGGGGTCAATGAACAACAATTGTACCTGGTTCATCAAGCATGACCCATGATAACATTATCCAGGAGGAATTGGACTGATATCATGCGTATCCTCGGAAAAGGAAGCATTTTAATAATTCCCAATTGACTTATAATGGGGAGGTCACGAAATTGATCCGACCTTTGGTCACAGATACACAAAAAAATCCGAGAAAACCGAATTGTAGGTACTTATGACCTTATTAAATCCTGTAAGTTTGGAACCGATCGGTCTAAAACTGTGACTGTGGTACGACCACAAACGTCTTTATTTGGAGGTGGGGTCACGTGACCTGGCCTGGTGACCTGACCTGATATGACCCGAGGTTCAAAATTGCACACAGTGTGAGTAATTGATGCCCAAACACTTGTGCCAATAAAGGCTGCGCTGCGCGCCGACGTTTTCCCGCTATCTTCGAAAAAAACCTTAGTGAGGCGTCTAAACGCCCCCCCCCCCCCTCCCACCCACCCGGCACGGTGCGGGGTAATACGCTCGGTCAGACACGAGAGATTCCGGCCAGGTTGTGCAGTAAGAGTGACAGGCGATCTAGATTTGCCATTGCCAGACCACATAGCACCTTTCTGCATCATATCCAACATAAAAGCATGATTAACAGTCGCCGAAAACTATTCCAGATTATCGTCCATTATATAGAGCGTGGGTGGCGGCGACCGAGTTACCATCCCAATGACGTCATCCACTGGCCGCGGGGGACGGTACAAACACACGCTGATTGTTTTACCTGGTTATAGGGCCTTGGTGCTGAGGACCCGACCCCCCCCCCCCCCAGTCAACGAATTTTCGCCGTTGACGATCCGACGCCACCCCCCCCCCCCCCCCGGTCAACGACTCGACGCCACCCCCCGTTAACAACTTTGAAACGCAAATGTTGATCTCCCAAACTCGAACCCTATACTTCTATACTTATATAGAAGTATACTTCATCCCACAGGAACATGGTGGGGGGACATTCAATACAAATACAAGCATGCCCCCACCCCTGCGTAACGACCCTTTCATTTGCGCTGAGGACCTCCCCCTCCCCCCCCCCCCCGGTCAACGACTTTTCGCGCTGACGACCCGGGACCCCCACCCGGTCAGAACTTTTGGCTAATGAAACGGACCGAAATTTTTAATTTTAGCCCTTCAAACTCAAACCCGCCAGTGCCTGAGTCTTTGGCCTCCCCCAACGGTGTGGCTGGATCCGCCAGTGATAGTGATGGATCATACTGTTCGTCACCATATATAAGTACATATTTTGAATTTCCCAAATTGTAATTTTCGAAATATACAGAGTTTTTATTTCACTTTAAACCTATTAGGGTAGATTTTGCCCACCCCTCAAGTTTTTCTCAAATATCTCCGCAATGGCTGGAGGTAGGCTTCTGAAATTTTCTGACTTTTCCTAAAACTAGTGTGGGCAGATTGTCTGAAAATTTCCAGAATTACAAGAATTTTCAAGATTTCCCCCCAAAAATCACGTACTTTTTGGTCCTGGAAACGCCTATGAATTTTAAATTTTCAAATGTGACCAGGATATATCAATTTTGTATTCATTTGCTCTCGATCCATATAAGTTTTGGCAAAATCGGTCTATAGAACTAGGAGTTATGAAGGATTACAAAAGTTTTACAATTTTGCATTTTTACTCCCTGTCCACACAATTTCCATTTGTTTTAAAAGAAATGTAGATCAGTCTGAGGAGAGTCAACCCCTGTTTGAATTTTGAAAATCGGACTAGTGGATTTCGAGATCTCCGGGGGCCGAATCCCCCCCCCCCTGCCACTAATAGGGGTAGCTAGGAGCCTGCCACTAATATTAGGGTTAAATTGAGATGCGATCAATTTGATACCATATATGTGTTATACAATAATGCAGCTAAATAAATCAAAAGGTCATTATTTCCCTTTAACAAAGGTACGCTTGCTTGTAGACGGCAGCGCCCATTTATTATTAAATCGTCATTTGTGTCTGTTTTTTTTTGTATAACTTACTAGCCAAGCTAGCCTCTCAAACTTACTAGCGATACGCACATATAAGCTACCCATGTTCACTATAACATGCTTAAATACGCATTTATATATTATTAAGGGCGCCAAGTGACCACAAGCAGTCGGTGTGCCCTAAAACCCCAAGCATCATCATTATATAGTATTACCGCTAGCCTATTCAGCCCACACTTAGTCATCTCAATCCTTAATGTGTAGTATGGATGCCTACATACTAGAGCAGTCGCAATACTGCGAGCAAGAAGTCTTAATCCGGAGCATGCCATGATCTAAACGGAAATAAATATGCAGTTAAGCACTCCACCCTCTGCCAGGCGTCAGGGAGCCACGACCGCTGTAGATCAGACTTACGGGCAGACGTTTGAAGGAATGGCCTTGTAGTGCTCTGGCATAGGACACTACTAGATTGTAATTTTAGGGGCCTTGTCCTTGATGGAACTTATGTAATGCGTACTTACTGGCCAGGCTTGCCATATTTACTAACGATGTTTTCCACTACGGATTTTCTGCAGTTCTTTTTCATGCTTGTTAGTTCTTACATAGCGTTATCCATCGCAAGTAGAGCATGGGCAATTGAAGTAATGGCGGTATTTACACAAAGCTGGGGATGAAAGCGATGTATCGGTGTATAAACACCTGGCACTGGGTACCAGTTAAGCTGCTAATTAAAATAAGCAAACCAACGATAAAGCACAATTTGGAGTCCAACGTACAAAGCAGACAAGAACGAGTGAGCAGGGACGTTATACGTGTCAACAACAGATCTTAGTGCATTATCTAATTCCTTGGTGCCAGGTGATGGTTGTCACACATGCCTTGAGTTCCAGGGACACGATTAAAATAGGGATACATGCATTAATATATTTCCAAATAACATACATCCGCGGAAAAGCCAGCGCATGATGCTGGAGTGGGAAATAGCATTTGAGTTTCCCGATGTGCCGAAAAAAAGAAGTTTTTTGTGTGACTTGGTCGTTATCTGATTCAGCTGCATTAGCTTGTAGTCTTATTTTTAACCCATTGGTCTCCGCAACGTAGCTCGTGTTCATAAGGCTGTAGTTGGTGAGTTACTAGCCGTTTTCAAGAAGGATTTTGCGTTTGGGGCGATTGGGGCGTTTGGGGCGATTGAGGCGATTGGGGCGTTTGGGGTAAATGGGTCTATAGCTTGCAAGAACACGGCTTTTCCCGGTGATTTTGGTATCAATCGCAATTTTATGAATTAATGTATAAGTTTATGCCTTGTAATGCAATATTTCCCGTGACTTTGCTTTGCATATTCAAATTCTTGAGCAAATCTGGCAATTTTGGGTTGTGTTAGTTCCTTCTACAAAATTTACCGAAAACGCCCAAAAAGAGGCTAAAAAGTATACTAGGTAATCAGCTTTGATTAAATAAAATGCGCAATTGGCAGTTAGTTACGGCAAAATTGAAGATATTAATGACAAAGAAATATAATATTATAATGACAAATGCAATCAAATGGCAAAAGCATAGACAGACCTTAATTCAACGTCGCTCCGTCCCGCTGAGATCGTCCAATTTAGAGCGGTAACTTCGTTGGTTTCCGAAAACCGGAACAATCCTTACTCATTTATTTAAGCAACGAATCACACCAAATGTTCTTGATTTGACTAATTGATTAATTGATGAATCTCATAAAAAGCTGAAAGGACCTCAGAAAAAGAACTGATAAAACCATGAAACATGCGGGCTTTCTGCAGCCAATGGTACTGAGAACTCAAAAATTTATCTTTTTTTTCCCCCGGAGCGGCATAAAGCCATATTCTGGGGGTGGGGGGATTTCTTCTGGCAATTTGCCAGGAAAATAATTACGGTAACCGGTTTATGTGAACCCGGAGCAAGCTAGGGAATAGGGTATCTATTTTACGTTGTGAATTGTTCAAAGTAAATATAATGTCTATCTTACGTTAAGTATTTCGTTCAAAGTCAAAATGAAATAAAACACGAGACACACATACATACACATTTGATTCCATACACACACAGACACACATACACTTCAACATACACTTGTGAAACGAAGGCAGTGTTGACGGAGCCAGGGCGCCATCATTGCAGCAACGGGAGGCTGTTGCCAGTCTCCCTGGCTCCGGCACCCCGGCGAGACCTGGTTGTGGGATGTATTTAGCTGGAAGAAAAGTCCTAAATAATAAAAAAAACGTCTAACGCAAAAAGGAAAACCTGCGCAGAAATCCAAAATTGCGCTAGGCAAAAAAAAACATGTTATATTTGAATAACTAATCGTGTTCGGTAAAAAAAAAAAAGGAGGCCAATCAATTCAGGATAATTACCACCCAACAGCGTTTGACGATTTAATGTGATACGATTTTGTAGCGTGTAATCAATTATTTTCTGACGTTTGTCATTGTGCACCGGGCAAGTAATTAGTAAATGTGTATTTTATAGCGCGGATAACCTGGGCAGTGTTGGCAATTTGGGGCGGAAGGTTGTCGAGAATATAATAATGCGTAATTTTTGTATGACCGAGACGGAGGCGTGCTAATACTATTTCTTTTATCTACAATTCTGGCGACTAGATATAAAATGTTTGACTTTTGGTTGTATTGGATGTAGGTGAAAATGCGGAGCAGCGTCCCACTCGCGCTGGCACAATATATTAAATTGTTGGTTTATGTGGTTTAAAACGTCTGCTAAAGGGCTTGGATGGTGGTTTTCTGGAGGTAATTCTAGGCTTAATTTCGCGAGTCTGTCGGCTTCCTCGTTTCCCGGGATACCTGCGTGTCCCGGGATCCAGAGAAACTTGATTGTTCTGTTTGTTATTTAAATATTTGATTGGCTGTCGAATTTTGAAGACTATCGGGTTTCTGCAATCACGAATCGAGTAAATGGCAAAGAGCGAGGCGGACGAATCTGTGCATATGATTACTTCTTTAAGTTTTTCCTTTCTAATATATATTAATGCTAATAAAATTGATGATAACTCTGCTGTGAACACGCTATTTATATCTGGGAGGAGGAAGTTATTGTTGTTTTCGTTCGTGTAGTAGGCACCACCGGTTCGGCCGTCGCCCCGGGAGCCGTCAGTGTATATGTATGTGTATGTGCTGTGTTGTGATTTGTGTTCGTGGAAGATTGTGTGTGTCTCTGCCGCCGTGACTGTGTTTTTGTTGTGTGTGAAGAGGCGGTGTGTGTCTGGTGTTGTGTCGAGCCAGTGAGGTGTGAGTGGTGGTGTTGGCATTGTGTTGATGTGTGGAATGTTGAATAGTGTGAGTGTTTGTGTGTTTCTGTGACTGATAAGTGGGTGTCGTTTTTGTAGTAGTGTTTGTCGTCTTGTGGGTGCGGGGTGATTTAATATCTGGAATGTTGGGCGTGTGGGGTGTGAACTTGCTCTGGCGTAGAATCTAAGTAGTGTGTATTTGCGTCAGCGGCAGAGTGTGGGGATGTTTGTGTCGATGTGGAAGTTTGTGGTGTTGGTGGTGCGACAGGCCCCAGTCACGATCCGCAAGGCAGCGTTCTGGACAGTTTGCTATTTTTTAATTTGTTTGGAACATATATCATCAAATAATAATGCATTATATTCCAGGATTGGGCGTTTCAGGGAAGTATATAACTGGAGGAGAGTGGAGCGGTCTGCGCCCCACTCTCGACCAGCTAAAGACTTCATAATATTAATTCGTTGCGTACATATCTGCACTAAATCATTGAAATGTGGGATGAACGAAAGACGAGTGTCTAACGTTATTCCCAGATATTTGAATGATTTGACGAAAGGGATAATTTAATTGTTATATTTTAATCGAATGTAGGGTTCCACATATGCAGGTTTTTTTCGAAAAAATTAGGGATGCCGATTTACTTGGAGAAATTTATAGACCCCATTGGTCGCACCATACCTTTATATCAATGAGAACTAGTTGTAAAATTTTGCTGGCTTGATCGACACTGGGGTAGGAGAACCACACCGCCAGGTCATCAGCGTACAATGCAAATTTGAGACCTTTGTCGATCTTGTTAATATTACTGAAAATGTCGTTAATCATAATTAAAAATAAGGTTGGGGAGAGGACCGATCTTTGTGCAGGGACACCGTGGTCCTGATTTTGATTTGGAGAATGTGTTGCCGCACCTTACATTAAAAGTTCTATTGCCTAAAAAGTTTATTATAAATTTGGCGAGTCTACCTCGGATTCCGGCCTTATGGACCTTTACTAAAAGTGCGGTCTTATTGACTCTGTCAAACGCAGCTCTCAAATCAAGGAAGAGGGCGACCGTGAGCTCTCTTCCTCGAAAGCCGCGCTGGACGTATTCAATAAGACCAAATAAATTGTCCGCAGTGGATCGACCAGGTCGAAAACCACTTTGGTATGGGGAAAGTAAATTATTTGATTCAATGTATGTCCTGATACGTCCATTAACTATGCGTTCGAATAGTTTACATGCACAGCTAGTTAGATAAATAGGGCGATAGCTAGCGGGAGAAAATTTAGGTTTGCGAGGTTTTAGTATAGGGATTAGCGTACTACTATGCCAAGATTCAGGGAAAGTGCCTTCAAACCACATGGTATTGAAGGCTGTTAGTAAGTTAGTGAGACCAGTCTCGGTTAAGTTTTAAAGAAGGAGTAGTCAATTTGATCTGTCCCTACAGAAGTTTTACCACATTTACTAATAGCGTATGTTAGTTCTGAGTTGGTGAAGAGAGAGTGATAGATTTCTACGTTGTTAGAGTCAAAGCTAAGAGATTGAAATTGATCGTTAAGTTGGTTAGTAAAAGTTGGTGTACATTGTTGTGTTGATGATATGTTAGCGTAGTGTTGAACAAATTGTGTTGCCACCTCTAGGGGGATCGTGTAAGATGTGTTGTGTAAGTGTGAGATTTTGTATGACGGTGGTCTTTTATTTGAAAATGATCTAATTAATGTCCAATTTTTTAAAGGGAGGTAAATCGATTAAAGGTGGATGAGAATTCCTGCCAATATTATTTTTTTGCTTTGTTAATGATGTAGAAATTGGTCTGTCCTGAAGGGACTTGTAGTTCTAAATGAATTGGGAAATGATCGCTAAAAGAGGATCAGATTGTGCGTTAAATGTAAAAAGTGTCGCGATGCGTGGTGTGGTGAAGGCGAGGTCAATGGCGCTGTAAGTCACCTCGCCTCCTGAGTGGTGTATGTGTGTGGGTGATTGGTCGTTGAGGAAGACCAAATTATGCCGGTCCAGTAGGTCCAGCATAATTTGGCCTCTCCTCGTGTTAGTGCAGCAGCCCCATGTTTGATGATGTCCGTTGAAATCGCCCATAATCAAACACGGGGTGTTAATATTTTTAATAAGCTGAGAAAAAGAATCAATGTCTAAGTCCTCAGTGGGACGAAAATACATAGATATTAAAAATGTCTGCTCTAGATCGAACGGACGGTATTGCTGGGCGCAGACCACGGTTCTGCGCATGCGCAACGTGACGTCAGGCGGCCGGCTTGCCGGTCGTCATGGTGACTGGCCGGCTGGCGCCGGAGCCACGTGGTCGCCATGGTGACCGGGCGGCGGCGCCTGCGCAGAGCCAGCGCAAAGCCGGAGCCAGCATTCCCGTCATCTTACAACAAACGATCAAAACGAAATCGCTAATTATCATTCATCCTTGCTATCAAAATTGAATATGACTGAAAATATGAATGGACTAATTCATCTAGTTTTCATTGAAATAAGCTATTATTCCTGAAAACCATGTCGTTGCAAAATATGGTCATTTCCCGAACACTTCCGGGATTCGAGCAAGATGGAGTCGCACCAAACGCCCCAAACCGCCACAGCCATCTGGCATCACCAGAGCTAGTTTAAGATGATTTTTTTAAATTTTAAGTAAACTATGGTGTTATCATTAAAATGGAATTTCCAGAAAAATGCATTAATTCATAAAGTTGCAATTGATACCAAAAATCACCGGGAAACCCCGTGTTCTTTCGAGCCCATTGATCATCACTACCCATTTACCCCAAACACCCCAATCGCCCCAAACTCAAAACCCTTCGTGAAAACGGCTACTGTAGTGTTAGTAGTGATGATTTGGTTCTATTCTAACACTCTGGGGATCATATTCACCAACTATGCTCCATTCGTCTCATGATGATTTGTGTTTGCGGGCGCTCCGACGGTTAAGGCCAATCGCACGTATCAAGGTTTCGATGCTTTCCGGTAGGAGTTCTTCACAACGCAACAGCAGTGACGAATTAGAAAGAGGTGTTTGAACAATATGTACAAAAGACAGAACATTTACTATGAGGGTCGAAACAAATAACATTAAATAGATACTAGAAAACCAACAAACACACAAATGGAAACGAACGTGCGCGGCAGGAGCAGGACTAGAAAATGATAAATATACGAAAGTCTGGTCCAATCAAAGCTTGAATTCTTCCTGTTCCTTTGACAGCTCATGTGTTTGGGATTATCGCCTTATACTATGCAGTGCTGTATCAGATACTATCGATTCATTGGTATAATCCATTGATAATATGTATTGGTAAGATTGTAATTTAGTATCACTGTGTGTACTGTATACCAAAGTTTCGTCTTCTATAGTTGTCTATTTTTTTTATAAAGTCCAGCCTTTTCAATTTCAGTCTGTGGACAATTTTTCAGTCTATGTCCTTAGCCTGGTCTCAGCCACAAGTCACTTTGCAGCTAAATCCTGTCTTTTTCTAACGTGAGTGCTTTGTGGTTGTCTGGAGAACACTGACATAACACTCTGACACCAACCCATGACACCCACCATACCCTAACACTCTGACACCCACCATACCATACGCTAACACTCTGACACCCACCATACCATACGCTAACACTCTGACACCCACCATACGCTAACACTCTGACACCAACCCATGACACCCACCATACCATAACACTCTGACACCAACCCCTGACACCCACCATACCATAACACTCTGACACCCACCATACCATAACACTCTGACACCAACCCCTGACACCCACCATACGCTAACACTCTGACACCAACCCCTGCCACCCACCATACGCTAACACTCTGACACCCACCATACGCTAACACTCTGACACCAACCCATGCCACCCACCATACGCTAACACTCTGACACCCACCATACGCTAACACTCTGACACCAACCCATGCCACCCACCATACGCTAACACTCTGACACCAACCCCTGACACCCACCATACCCTAACACTCTGACACCAACCCCTGACACCCACCATACCATAACACTCTGACACCAACCCCTGACACCCACCATACGCTAACACTCTGACACCAACCCATGACACCCACCATACCATAACACTCTGACACCAACCCCTGCCACCCACCATACGCTAACACTCTGACACCCACCATACGCTAACACTCTGACACCAACCCATGCCACCCACCATACGCTAACACTCTGACACCAACCCCTGACACCCACCATACCCTAACACTCTGACACCAACCCCTGACACCCACCATACCATAACACTCTGACACCAACCCCTGACACCCACCATACGCTAACACTCTGACACCAACCCATGACACCCACCATACCATAACACTCTGACACCAACCCCTGACACCCACCATACGCTAACACTCTGACACCAACCCATGACACCCACCATACCATAACACTCTGACACCAACCCCTGACACCCACCATACCCTAACACTCTGACACCCACCATACCATACGCTAACACTCTGACACCCACCATACCATAACACTCTGACACCAACCCCTGACACCCACCATACCATAACACTCTGACACCAACCCCTGACACCCACCATACCATAACACTCTGACACCAACCCCTGACACCCACCATACCATAACACTCTGACACCAACCCCTGACACCCACCATACGCTAACACTCTGACACCAACCCATGACACCCACCATACCATAACACTCTGACACCCACCATACCATAACACTCTGACACCAACCCCTGACACCCACCATACCATAACACTCTGACACCCACCATACCATAACACTCTGACACCAACCCATGACACCCACCATACCATAACACTCTGACACCCACCATACCATAACACTCTGACACCAACCCCTGACACCCACCATACCATAACACTCTGACACCCACCATACCATAACACTCTGACACCAACCCCTGACACCCACCATACGCTAACACTCTGACACCAACCCATGACACCCACCATACCATAACACTCTGACACCAACCCCTGACACCCACCATACCCTAACACTCTGACACCCACCATACCATACGCTAACACTCTGACACCCACCATACCATAACACTCTGACACCAACCCATGACACCCACCATACCCTAACACTCTGACACCCACCATACCATACGCTAACACTCTGACACCCACCATACCATAACACTCTGACACCAACCCCTGACACCCACCATACGCTAACACTCTGACACCCACCATACCATACGCTAACACTCTGACACCCACCATACCATAACACTCTGACACCAACCCATGACACCCACCATACCATAACACTCTGACACCAACCCATGACACCCACCATACCATAACACTCTGACACCAACCCCTGACACCCACCATACGCTAACACTCTGACACCCACCATACGCTAACACTCTGACACCAACCCATGCCACCCACCATACGCTAACACTCTGACACCAACCCCTGACACCCACCATACCCTAACACTCTGACACCAACCCCTGACACCCACCATACCATAACACTCTGACACCCACCATACCATAACACTCTGACACCAACACATGACACCCACCATACGCTAACACTCTGACACCAACCCATGACACCCACCATACCATAACACTCTGACACCAACCCCTGACACCCACCATACCATAACACTCTGACACCCACCATACCATAACACTCTGACACCAACCCCTGACACCCACCATACGCTAACACTCTGACACCAACCCCTGACACCCACCATACCATAACACTCTGACACCAACCCCTGACACCCACCATACGCTAACACTCTGACACCAACCCCTGACACCCACCATACGCTAACACTCTGACACCAACCCATGACACCCACCATACGCTAACACTCTGACACCAACCCATGACACCCACCATACCATAACACTCTGACACCCACCATACCATAACACTCTGACACCAACCCATGACACCCACCATACGCTAACACTCTGACACCAACCCATGACACCCACCATACCATAACACTCTGACACCAACCCCTGACACCCACCATACCATAACACTCTGACACCCACCATACCATAACACTCTGACACCAACCCCTGACACCCACCATACGCTAACACTCTGACACCAACCCCTGACACCCACCATACCATAACACTCTGACACCAACCCCTGACACCCACCATACGCTAACACTCTGACACCAACCCATGACACCCACCATACCATAACACTCTGACACCAACCCCTGACACCCACCATACCATAACACTCTGACACCAACCCCTGACACCCACCATACCATAACACTCTGACACCAACCCCTGACACCCACCATACGCTAACACTCTGACACCAACCCATGACACCCACCATACCATAACACTCTGACACCAACCCCTGACACCCACCATACCATAACACTCTGACACCAACCCCTGACACCCACCATACCATAACACTCTGACACCAACCCCTGACACCCATCATACCATAACACTCTGACACCAACCCCTGACACCCACCATACCATAACACTCTGACACCAACCCATGACACCCACCATACCATAACACTCTGACACCAACCCATGCCACCCATCATACGCTAAGACTCTGACACCAACCCCTGACACCCACCAACGCAGGCGTGACACATTATCCACTAAATCCCGTAATTCGCGAATTCCCATGAGCAACTAAATCACTGCTGCTTCAAATATATTTGAAGATACTAGAGGATCCTGTAACCTTTAACCTGCTGACCCATTAATCAACCAGACATTTTTCTCTCTCAAGAGATCCTCGGAGGGGCGTGTATCGGTTCCCGGAAATGAGGTGACCTGATACGATGCTCGTGCACATAGTTCATTTTCTTCGCTGATGTTTCGGAGACCGGCTCGGATCGTTGACCTATGTAGTCTAATGCCATGCCCTTAAAGGGACTATCCCACCTTAACATTATATTTGAGTTGAGATAGCCATTTTGATGGCTTGGCATTGAAATCAAGTATGGTAGCAGTTAAAACAACCACAATGATCTAATCAAAAAGGTATTCGAGTTTGATTTTGACATCTGTAAAAAATAAGGCCCATGTGTATTTGAATAGGGCCTCTAAACCGACAACGTCGTCTCTCTTTACCCAACTGGTAATGATAGTCGACTTGTTTTATAGTCAGTCTTGGAATATTTTCGTCTTTCATTTCTCGATCCCGGATGGTTCGCAATCTAGAGGCTAGCACTATCAGCTAGAGTTGTTGCAGCAGTTGACCGCCAGGGACCGCTAGTGAGCCAGGGTGTTATGACGTCGCAAGGAAATGGTACCAGTTAAATATTTAGTGGTCCCATTTTCTTGCGACATCACAACATCCTGGCATGTTATAAAATTGTTTGTGATTGTGCCATACATTTAGCAGCACAAAGGATTTCCGTTACTAAAAACAAATCATATGACGTCACCAACCCAACTTTCCGCTTAAAACTAAGAGTTGAATATCTTCCAAGATAAGCAATTTTTTGGAGAAAAAAGTTCACGATCATGTTCAGCTGACCTCGCCTGACATGTAGACATACAATTAAGTGTGATTCGGCAACTTTCAAAAAGGTGGGGCAATCCCTTTAACACCTGTCTGTTTTCACCAACTGGTATAGCAAAAACGGTCTTAAAATCAACGCAGCAAAACACAGTTCATCGTGCTCGGCACTCGTGAAATGACTCGGCGCATTCCTCCGATCAGTATTGCCTTCTCCGGCTCAACCATCACCTGTTCGGACACTGTCAAAAACCTTGGTGTGTGGTTTGACAGTGTCATGGCGTTCGCCACGCATACACACGACGTAATACGGCGGTGTACCGGCACTCTGTGTGGGCTGAGCCACAGCAGACACAGTCTCCCCCAGTCAGTGATGGCCACACTGGTACAAGGCTTGGTGTTTTCTGTTCTCCGCTACTGTCTGTCAGTGTATGGCGCTAGTAATGTCACACAGCGTAAAAGGCTTCAGAAGTTAGTTAGGTTCGCCGCGCGGGTGGTCTCTGGCCAAAGGAAGTATGACCATGTGAGCGACGTAATTGATGAGCGTGGCTGGCTTCATGCTGACAACAATGACAATTACCATCGCCTCATGTTGATTAGGGAAATGTTAGCTACCTCTGAGCCGCCAGACATTGCTGCTAGTTTGACCATCAGGCGGAGTGTACACGGGAGAGACACCCGAAACAGTGATATGCTGGTGGCCCCGACCATCAGGTCAGAGTCTGGGAGGCGCCGCTTTTTGTACTGGGCGGTATCCGACTATAATGAGTTGCCGCCAGCACTGCGTGGTCTGAGCCACGCCGGTTTCAAACTCGCCCTCAGAAACTATCTCCTGGAGCGACAACGTGAGCCCTAGCAGGTACTTCAGTGCGGGGTGTCCACTGTGATGCAGTGTGTGTGTGTGTGTGTGTGTGTGTGTGTGTGTGTGTGTGTGTGTGTGTGTGTGTGTGTGTGTGTGTGTGTGTGTGTGTGTGTGTGTGTGTGTGTTAGTGTTCTGTACCATGTATGGCATGTATGTGTGTTATCCCACTACCCAAGTCCAGCAAATATTTGACTCGAGCATTTAATAGCCGTATGTTTACGGATATGCCTCACGACGTGAAATAAATAAATAAATAAATAAACTCGGCTCCCTGTTAAGATGTTTACGGGCATCGTTTACTTTCGTCAAAGTGTCGGAGATAATTATGCCAAATATTATTCAGGTAAAAAGGACTTAACTGGCCTTTCCGACGTAGCTCGGTGATGGTGTCAGATCAACAATCGGTGAAATGACTCACACAACCGCGCACCTGAGTTCTCGGGCAAATTCATTACGTCTCTTCCAGTAATCAAAGTCCTGCACTTGTCTGGCATGTAGTAATGTTATTAATGTATTGGTAGCATGGTTTCTTCACAATGAACGATGAAAGACTCAGCAACACCAAGAATCAAAGACAATAACGCGGAGACAAACAAGAACAGAAACACATGTAAACGGACAGACAGATCTCAACGCGACTGAAACAACGACACATTGACAATAGTACCAATAGTACCAATCATTCCACACTGCCAGAAGGGTTTCTTTTCTTCATTTTAATAGTTTCTCTACTCGTACTCTGACACATAGCCGATATGTTCCCGGGTGTGGCTGTAGTCAGGCAGGTGGTCACCAACGGGGTGGAAGCCGTTCTCGTCAGCCGTCCAGTTCACAGTGTAGGTGACACCCTCCCAGGTGTACGAGTAGGAGCCGCTCCTCACGTAGTTGCCAGTCTCGGGCACGTTGCCGGGGTAAGAGGTGCCCTCGTCACTGGCACGAATGCCGTTGGTGGTCTCGAATCTGCGTTTTAAAGACATTTTGTTAGCATTTTAAAAAAAAAACATGTCTAAATAGGCTCTGATCACAATCGCCAACTGTTTGATGCGGGGTATTCCTTCTCGGATGCTTATTTTGTTTTTATTGCTATTTTTCTGAATGATATATGTATACCTTTCGTCGTGGATATGGAGCAAATTAAAACATGCAATTGTAGCAACAATGCAGGATTAATGTTCCGATAATTTGCCTTAAGATTATAAAGTAAATAATGTTTTGGACAATTCCTTCCCGCTATATCACCCAGATGAGACGTTCAACGAACTTTTGCTCTGACTTCTTTTATGACACCATTTTTAACATCAAAGATGGAAGTTAAGAGACCCAGCGGAGAGCGTAATGACACTACCCTTATAACTTAAGATACGATTGTTTTGGCGGCATTGTCTTTTCTCGCTTGTAGTCTTGCAATAACATGTTTCACTTACGTGGATTTGTATGCCCCGTCTTCTTCAATTCTAGCTTGGTAGTTGACGATTCTGGCATATTTATCGGCAAAAGCCAGGGCGACGAAGCAAAGGAGTAGAACCTGAAGAATAGGTCATATGTGATTGGAAGCATTCACCTTCAAACTAATTTAATACATTTAGTATTTTAAAGCTTTTTATTTGACCTTACAAAAGTTGAGTTGTAGTTAAGTTTATAATTTAATGTTTTGTATGAATTTTCGAGCATGGCTCATGATAACATACACAAAACCTTAAAAAAACATTTTTGTTTAGGGTTTGTGTATGTGATCATGAGATTGTGCTCGAAAATTCATACAAAACATTAAATAATAAGCTTAACTACAACTCAACTTTTGTAAGGTCAAATCAAAAGCTTCAAAATACTAATTATTCCAATACCTTACATAACCACAGCGTTAAGAAGATTAAGTACATTTATGTGAATTGAATGAATGGATACCTGCTGCTGTGTTTCTTAGACCGTCATGTCAATTTTGTTTTCGTTGCAATCAAAATCAACAACAATTGTTTCACCGAGGTGTATGCAGAATATATCAACAACAATTTTACATACACAGATTTTGCGACACTTCTACAAAGGAAGGTGAAAATGGAGGAGGGACGTCTTAAAACCATGTGTGAAAAGTAAAACACTGCGATGAGCATTATTAGCATGATTGGTGCTAAGCATAATTAATTACATAATGTGAAATGTATCTTTAAAAAAAACGATGGCTTTGGCCACTGTGTAAATTTCATAAATGTAATGAGAGAAGAAAAAAAACATCGCCAATCTTTTCAGACCGAACCCTAAGACCGAACAAGGCGCGCATGCCGGTAAGTTTTGCAAGTTTCAGTCTAAATTTGTGTTTCACTAGTTTCAAGTTTCACAGTTTCGATAATCACGGTTTCGATGTCGAAGCACTTTGTTGCATTTCATGCACGAGCCACATAGAGAGAACACTACTGTATCAGTCCGCACTGCACACAAAGTTCCCCGTCCGTCCGACCACTCACTATCTTCATGGTGACGCTGTGATCAGATGGGTGGCCGTACTGATGGCATATGCCGGCTGTGACACGGCTTATATACGCGGCAGTCTGCTCTGGCGGCGAAACCAGATCACAGGAATTCAGGGTCAGCTGATCGCCGCAGAAGATACTCGGCCTCCCGCTCCGGAAATTACTCTGCCATAGGGCGGGCACCGGCAGGTGAAACGGAAATACATCCATACAACACTGAGACACCTGAACACGCGCACTGCCGGGGGTGGAAATCCTCCTCCCGTGGTTTTTCACGAATAGCGGAAAATGGCGGAGTGCAGCAACCGCCAAATTTGGCACAGCAGTTCAGGCATCAATTACCCACATGGTGTGAATTTGTTTTCTTCGGGTCATCTCAGGTCAGGTCACCAGGTCAAGTCAAGTGACCCCACCTTCAAAAAGGTTTGCGGTCGTGCCACAGTCAAAATCATTGGCCAAATGGTTTGAAACTCACAGGATGTCATCATGTCATAAGTACCTACAATTTATGTATCTCGAATTTGTGTATATCGGTGGCCTAAGGTCAGGTCGATTTCGTGACCTCCCATTATAAATAAATGGGAAAAATGAAAACACGTTAAAATCCATAGGAAATTGCTAAATTTTACCAGTTTTCACCAGATCCACCACTTTTATGCCAAATTCAAAGACATTTGTCACATTTTTGTCCTTTGACCTCTACGAGGTCAAGTCAGGTGACCCCCTAGGCCACGTATGGTGTTTCTTCAACAACTATGTATCAAATCAATGTAGAGTAATGTGTTTTTTACCATTGTATTTGGCTTGTCGAGACGAATGACCAATTGATGCAATAATTTGTCATGACCTGACCTTGACCTGGCCTCAGGTCATGCCATTTTTGGATATGATCTAACTAGCTCACCCAATATATCTCTCGATGCGCCTCGACGAAACAGACATAATGGTGAAATATGTTTTTACTATATCATGTTTCTGTGAACAGTTATTCATTCAAAACAATTCAGCGATTTCGAAAAGTTTCAAATTAAATTGCATCTGCTGACCTAACTATTGACCTTAGGTAATTTCTGATGAAAGTTCAGTGACATAAACTTCAATTCTCGTTCGAAGACTTTTCTCTGCGCGTCTTTTAGTTATCGAAATATATACAGTTTTATCAAGGTCACTCATATATAGCCGAAATTTTACATTTGGTGACCTCTGGTGACTTCAATATTGAGCTGACCTAAAAAACAACGCCAATATGTATGCCTTCGATAGAGCTTGTCTCGACCTATCTAACGCCATTTCCCACTGGTCGCTACGTTGCGTGTTTTTTTAGATCTTAGGGGGGAGGGAGGAAATCCCTCCCCCGCATTTCGTGGTTGGCGCAAACCCCCGGTAGTTCGGCGGTTTATTTCAAAACTATCTTCATGGTAATCACAAGGCTGAAACTTAGCTATCTAGATTAGATAAGTATGTAATTGCATGCAATTGAAGTTCATTCTTGCTATGAAATTAAGGGGAGGCTCTATTGCTTTTCATATATATTGGTATTTTCCCCAAAATTATTATCGTAATGCCTTATAAGGATGCGTCATAAATGATGTTGATGCTACATAAAACCTTGGAGTTCTTAAAAATAAATAGTTAAACTTGTTGAAATTAATTGAAATACGTACATTTTATGTGGAGACAATTTGGCGGACAAGTGGGGGAAAACATATATGTCCTTAAAGGGAATGTTTTACCTTTGTATTGGTTTGGATCTGAGATAGCTATTTTCTTTACCCGTTATTGAAATGTCTAAATGTCTAAAACAATTTTCCCAAAAACTTATCCGTTTTTAAGCAATTTAATTTCGAATTTGCAAGCTGAGGTCTATGGTAGTGCTGCCGCTGATTGGCTGACAGCCACTTCAAGATTGTTGGTCCTGGTAGACCCACGACCTGTATTTTTCAAACCTTGGCTTGATTACCCGCTGCGAGTACAATGTCAACAATGCGATAGGTTGCGATCCGCGTTAAAGTTTTTCGCGTTGTTTGGAGCCTCAGTTAAGGCGGCCGCACACTAGGCCATTCGGCGCGCGGAGGTCGCGATATCACTACGACTTTCCGCGCATCTTTAGCGACTTTCTGCCTTCGCGTCAGCCGAAACGTCAAAAATCGCGGACGAATGTCGTCGGCCGGCCATCTGCGGACCGGCGGAAAAAGCTGATTCGAACGAGCTTTTTTCCGCGACTGAACGCCGCGGAGCCGCGAACAACAAAATTGATCAGGCTAACAGTGGCGAATCTATGCAAGACAGAGATCCACATTTTGCACAGCATGCTCTTGCCGCTGTGAAATTTATTATGTAAAAGTTTCGTGGTTCTAAACTTACATCTTCGTCGAAAAATGGCCATCATTAATTTACCTTGTGACAGGCTGTAGGCACAGGTTGCGACATGCTGTAGGACGGCGGGGCGGAATCTCGCGAGCAGACAGCGCCGAATCCGCCGGAACAAGGACGATATTCAGCGGTATCGACGCGATTTTCCGAGGCGGAATGTCGCAGTATATCGCGCGCCGAATGGCCTAGTGTGCGGCCGCCTTTATGGATAAATTTTTATTTTAAATAAATATTGAGCTATCACAATGCCTCGCACTCGTCATTGTGTTCTGTGCGGGGGAAGACACAGTGATAACAAAACACTGGTTTGTATTCAAGTCGCCAGAATTGCCTAAAACGATTGTGCCATATATTTGGCAGCGTAAGGGTCTTGTGTATAGCTCTCTATAGCTCAATAATGACGTCATCGTCCCAAATTTGAAAACTGATTTTGTATAAAGTTAAGTAACTTTTAGAGAGATTCACCATCGTTTTCAGCAGCACTTACTTCATATTTTCGACTACAACCGGCGTATATTTGATAACTTTCAGAAAGGTGAAACATTCTCTTTAAGGAATTAGTATTTATATCACAAAGTGGTATGAGGTGCGTGAGTTTTGTAAATTTGCAGTCGCTCTCGCATGCACTGTGACGAGGTAATGAACATTTATTAAGAAGCGAAATAAAGGATTTTTTCTTCTTCTGAAACGTTTGCTGCTTGCTGCTGTGTCTCTGTTTTTTCATCGTCAGAACTATAATCTAAGCTTATTTGAACAACTTTTTACATTTTTTAAATCTTTTATTTGACCTCCTTACAAAAGTTGAGTTTATGATTTAATGTTTTGTATGAATTTTCGAGCACGGCTCATGATCACATACATGTGTATGTGATACAGGTGTATGTGATCATATGCGGTGCTCGAAAACTCATACAAAACATTAAATCATAAACTCAACTTCTGTAAGGTCAAATAAAAGATTTAAAATACGTATTATCCCAATGCCTTACATAACCACAGCGTTAAAAAGACTAAAAGATATCGAACCAAACTTTTTACATTACTCATTTAGCGTTTTTTTATCTGAGTAGCAACCTATTGACTGGGAAAATGATTGTCCACCCCTGACGATGTTTTATAATATGAAATTAATAAAGTATTCAGTGTTAAACATAACATTCTATATTATATACAGAATGTCCATGCAAGTGAAGGAAAATATAACATTTTGTAGTTTTTCTTTTAAAAAGTAAACCATTTGGCGATGTATTTGTTTTATTTTAAAGTGAATGTTTCACATTTGTATTGGTTTTGAACTGAGATAGCCAATATCTTTGCCCTTTATTGAAATGTCGAAAATACTAAGGTCATTTTCCCCAAAACCTAGCCATTTTTAAGCAATTTAATTCATAATTTGCAAAATTGGGTCTAGGCTAGTGACGCCGCTGATTGGCTGACAGGCATTGTGTTAGCTAATCCCACTTTGGCAGCCTATCAGCGGCGGTATATAGCTCAATAATGTCGTCATCATCCCAAATTTAAAACCTTAATTTGTGTAAAGTTAAGTGACTTTTCGAGTGAGAAAAATATCGCCATCGTTTTTAGCAGCACTTACTTCATATTGTCGACTACAACCAGCGTATATATGACAACTTTCAGAAAGACGAAACATTCCCTTTAATTGAGCCAGACCTTAGTGAATCGCAATGAATAGAGTTTTCATGAAAGTCATTGGGAAAAGTTGTCAAAACATAGCAATTCAAATTTGTACGTTACTTGTTATCATATTTTGAAGTCAGTTTAATCCCTGATTTGAAAAACTTGTCCGACTATTTTCTTCATAATCAATTACAAAATATATATATATATATATATATATATATATATATATATATATATATATATATCAGTGGGAAGACATGTTTGAGCACCAATTGTGGATGTGCAAAAACTAAATTAAAAATCCAGACAGTTTGGCCTATGAATGAATTTCATAATTTCATTAAGTATGAATCTGAGAAAGGCACATGACATATTTCTTTTAAAAAGTTTTAAAGAGATACACTTTTATCACCGACATAAAGCCATTTATATTTCAACTTTTCAGTTTTTTATATGTAATCGCGATATTAATCGCGCATATGAATAACATCATTGTATTTCTCAGACAAAACTGGTCCATAATTTGACTCAGTCGGCCTTACCTTGACCAGTTGTTTATTTCAACTTAACTTTACATCTTTAAAACTTTTCACCAGAGGCCTATTTCACAAAGAAGTTAGTAATTACACATGTTTGCGATTACAAACGCAAAAAAAAATATTGCAAACCTCACAAAAAGCTATTTCACAAACATTCGCCACCTCTGAATTACCGATTGTAAAGAAAATTGTAAACACAAATGTTAGTACAGCAGAAACCTTGAAATCAAGAACGTTTGTATTAAACTTGATGCTAATGACAAATTATTTGATTGTTAACAAATTAATTTAACAAATATGTACATTGTGGTTTATTTCTTTATTCAATATAAAATTAGTTATCGGGAGAATAATCTTTTAATTAACATTTAATCGGAATGCAAACTCTGATCGTAAAAATACATATTGGTAAGCAGTTAAAGTAAACAGAATTTGACCATTCACCAGGTGGCGGAGCATAACAGAACTACTCTTAAAAGAAAGATCGTTGAATTTCTCGACCATTTATTCACCTAACCTAGCCGATTTCCTACGTCGTAAAGAGTGAAGGTTCACTGCACATTGCACAAGACATCGTTGACCGCTGCAATTATATCGCCATGCGGGTTCTCCGCGCGGAGGCGCCCCTCACAGCGCAATCGGTAAGGTGCACTGGGACTTCAAAGCTGGAGATCCCTGTTCGAATCTCTCGGGAAATAACTTTTTTGGGGCAGCTATACCTATGCATAACTAAACCATTACCCTAACAACCTCGGCAACGTAACAACCTCACCAAGAAAATAACCTGAACAGTCAAACAATGTCAACTGTCAATGCAGTTTCTGAAATTCAGAACCCCTGACCCACTGGAATTACAAGTTTGTAATTGCAAACATTTCCTCACTTCCGTCAACCTTTGAGAAATAGAACATGTGCAATTGCAAACATTTTTACAAACAATATCTTTGTAAAGTAGTTTGTAAATAGTAAATTGCGATTTACTGCCCTGGGGTTTTGTGAAATCCAAACTACAAACATGTGTAAAAATTATTTGTAATTACAAAGAAATTATTTGTAATTACAAACTTTTTTGCTTTGTGAAATAGGCTACAGATCACGCAAACTTTATCCATTGCCGTATATGTATAAAGGAAATTATGAAACATTGGTCTAAAAAATATTGTATGAATGTAAATAATATTGACCGATGTGACCAGCTCTTGGACCTTGACCTTGTATCGACATCAAACCTCTGCTCATGTACCATATTCATCACCCTGTTGACAGCACTATTAGTGATAGTGATTTGATTTTAAAACTACATTCAAATGATAAATATAAACTACACACATGTTTTGATGTTTACCGTCGACCTGATCCTGACCCCTATAGTTTCAATGCGATACACAATTAAGTCATTATAATATTTTAAACTTAGATGGAAATTATTTGTTATACCTCACCTTGGCCAATGAACTGAAGCTGCCTAAAATACATTTTAAAATCTGAGGTTAATTTCACAAAGCCAAAAATGTGTAATTGCAACAACAAAAAATTACAAATATCGTTTTCACATGTTTGTAATTTGGACTTCACAAACTTGAGCGGAGTAAATCACAATTTAATAATTTGCAAACTAATTTACAAAGATATTGTTTGTAGAAATGTTTGCAATTGCACATGTTCTATTTCTCAAAGGTTGAAGGAAGTGAACAAATGTTTGTTATTACAAACTTGTAATTCCAGTGGGTCAGAGGTTCTGAATTTCAGAGATTGCATTGACAGTTGACGTTGTTTTGCTGTTGCTGTTATTTCCTTGGTGAGGTTGTTACTTTCCCTTCGTTGTTAGGGTAATGTTTTAGTTTATATATAGACATAGCTGCCGAAAAATGTTTTCCGAGAGATTCGAACAGGGATCTCCAGCTTTGAAGTTGCACCTTACCGATTGCGCTGTGATGTGAGGGGCGCCTCCGCGTGGAGAAACCGCATGGCGATAGAATTGTAGGGGTCAAATACATCTTGTGCACTGAGCCTTCACACTTTATGCCGTAGGAAATCGGCTAGATTAAGTGAAAAAATGGTCGAGAAAATTCAACGATCGTTATTTTGAGAGTAGTTTTGTTGTTATGCCCGGAACCCGGTGAATGGGCAAATCCTGCTTAGTGCTTACCAATGTTTATGGTAGGGTCGGAGTTTGTATTCAGATAAAATGTTAAATAAAATATAATTCTCACTATAACTAAGTTTATTTTTAATACAAAAATAAGAAACAGTGTAATATCAACAGCAGTGTATACAAATAAGCCACAATGTTATATTAATTTGTTTAACAATCAAATTATTTTTCATTTGCATCATTTTAATACAAACGTTCTTGGTTGCAAACTTTTCTGCTGTACTAACATTTTTGTTTACAATCTTATTTACTATTGGTAATTCAGAGGTGGTGAATGTTTGTGAAATAGCTTTTTGTGAGGTTTGTAATATTTGCTTGCGTTTCAATTGCAAACATTTGTAATTACTAACATCTTTGTGAAATTAGACTCTGATGGTAAATGATAACCACAAATGTAACCGAATTTGTCAGCGCTGTAAGAGCCGTCATTTGTATGGTACGACAAAACGCTATTTGAATATTCATCCAGTATTCGCAGCTTGTTAACTAATTTGTATTGAAACACATTGCAAATTAACTGGTTCACCACTTTTCCTTGCGGCTTGAAAAGTTCATATAACAAGAGCATTTTCGTATAAATGTGAACTTTCTGACGAGAGCGTTACTGAGACACCAACCTTTCTTAGCAACATGACGAACCGTTCAGCTATGTTGGTAACATGGTAATCAAAGACACGCTACATTCCGTCGAGGATTTAAGCCTAGCCATTGGCTATGAGTCATAGCAGCGGTGAGGGCTGGCTTGGTCTATGCATATGGCTATCTTAAGACAATCTGTAGAAGTGTAACCAGCAGTGTACCAGAACCGGCCTTTGGATGTTCGCTCATCTCTATATTGGCATGCACATTGCACATGTGAGTTTCGTTGAAATACAATGTGCAGCATGATATGTTGCATTGAGGGTAATGCTCAGGACTATTTGAACCCTTCGACCAAGGATAATCATACGAATAATGTATTAAGTGCGGCGTTATCACGCACCCACCGGGAAAATCTGCAACGTTTAATTTGGCAATGATTTTAAATGGTTTATCCCAAACATGCATAACAAATTCGTGACAATTAATGATCAATTTTGAAACTATTCCGAAAACATACAATTTGAACGTAATGAACGTTAAGTATTGTATTATAGACAACACTATTGATGGATGGATGGATAGATGTAACGTTTTGGGTGGATAGGTAAGGTTTCCCATATGCCTACATGTCTCATGTAGGCATACAGTGTGCATGTCTATCATGCCTCCATGTCTCATGTCTACATACATGTTACACTGACTTGGTCGTAACCCGATACGGGACCGTAAATTATCAATCCTTAGGCATGATTTAGGGTCGTCTTCTTGTTTGTAGCTTTCGATTGTTTTCAGTTTCGACTCTATCCGATTGTCACCTTTCCATCTCGATACGAAAATTAATCGAAAGCCAATCGGGAGGAGAACAAAAATTATCGCGTCCATTCAATGATGTTTGTCTGAGAACGCAGTCAATGGTGAGGTAAGGTTCATACTGCTATATCGATACAATAGACACGAATCGCAGGAAACAAACGAATTCAAAGTAAAAACGGTGCACAGAACCGTGATGAACGAAATTCCGCAAAGGAAGATGCAGAATAGTTTTAGCGGCCCACACAATGTTGAGCAGAGTTGAGTGCGCTTTCGTTAAACCGTTGAATCGTTTCTTAACGAATTCACGTTCTAACGTTCTAACGTTCTCGCGGAAATTTTGCAAAGTGTAATAGTTAATTAACTTTGAAGGAAGATGCAGAAGAGTTTTAGCGGCCCACACAACGTTGAGCAGAGTTGGGTGCGCTTTCGTTAAACCGTTGAATCGTTTCTTAACGAATTCACATTTTCTTGACGTGATAGTTTTAGCGGCCCACACAATGTTGAGCAGAGTTGGGTGCGCTTTCGTTAAACCGTTGAATCGTTTCTTAACGAATTCACCTTTTCTTGACGTTCTATAACGTTCTCGCGGAAATTTTGCAAAGTGAAATCGTTAATTAACTTTGAAGGAAGATGCAGAATAGTTTTAGCGGCCCACACAACGTTGAGCAGAGTTGGGTGCGCTTTCGTTAAACCGTTGAATCGTTTCTTAACGAATTCACATTTTCTCGCGGAAATTTTGCAAAGTGTAATCGTAATTAACTGTGAAGTTAAACTTATCGTAGTGTTTGTACAAGGAGCATGAATATATTTTAAAATGGTGTTAATCGACCTTCTCCTTGAATGTACCAAAGTAAGAAATTAAACTTTGTTTTCCATTTGCATTCGGGCACAGCCCTTCATCAGATGTATTGCAATAGAAATGATGTATTCATCAAATGATCATCATATGTATTTCGTTTGAAATACATCTGATGAAGGGCTGTGCCCGAATGCAAATGTAAAGCAAAGTTTAATTTCTTACTTTGGTACATTCAAGGAGAAGGTCGATTAAAAAACATTTCAAAGTAAAGTTCAACTATATACCAGTAAAACGCCTTTTTGGGCGATGACCGAGCGAGCGCGCTCTGGTAAAGCTAAAACAGGTTTGAAATATGAAACAGTAAGGGAGCACACGTGGTAGTAACACAGTCATTTTAGTCCTCCAGAAAAATTGCCAGGCCTCAATGCATGCCAACATAACAATTAAGTTGCATTAAATTGTTCATGTTCTCCTTTGACAAATCTGCCAAAAGGGAGTACGTCCTGATTGCTGCATACTTCAGAGTATAAATTAATGCTTAGAATAATACAGACATTTTTGATCAATAATTATTTTTGCAAGTTTTTTTTGTTCGTTTCGACGTTCGCGTGTGTCAACTGCCACGCGCTGTAGTACCACCTCTATCAGAACACACTACCAAAAACAAAATTGCTTTATAAATCGTGTTTATATAGCCTTTGCTCATGGTAAAGTAGATAAATTGGATAATTACAAAGTGATATATTAACTAATATTTCACCATTGCGGCTTCATCAGAGTTAACACAATTCAAACACAGTTTTCCAACCATCCGATATGACACGTGAGCCTTATTTATACAAAGCCGCCAAAAGAAAATTGTCCACACTTTATAATTAATGTTTATATAGCCTTTGTTCACGTTAAAGCAGACAAATTCGAAAAATACAAAGAGAGATACAAACTAACACTTCACCATTGCGGCTTCATCAGAATTGATGAAACCGCAATGGTGAAACATCAATAAATCTCCCTGCATTAAACAGAATCCCTTCACATCAACACGAGCAAAGGCCATCCAAACGAATTACACAGCTGCATCACTCACATATTTACAGTCATTTGCAAACAGTATACGAGCATCAACTTTAGCACTAACATGCTAGTGCTATGCTAGGCGATACAAAGGAGCCACATATTGTCACACCACTAGCCCCAGGAACACACTTCAAGGTCCTAACAGCTGCCAAGTATCAAACTGACTATTCAGTTTGGGCTGTCTGTCTTGAATGGCCAGAGCCTCGGCTATCTTCCGGTCTGCAGCGTCTTTACATCGGAGGAGTATAGCGATAGATAGCCGAGGCTCTGACTCATTAGGGTGGCATTGACTCATGTGTTCCCCGAATGGGGTTTGTTGGGTGCGATGCACCCAGTCTCTAAAGTGTTCTTCGAACCGGTATCTGTCACACCGTTTTGTTTCTCCTACGTATGTCGGAGGTGGTTCGTTTGAGTGAGAGGTAGCGCACCTCATACAAGTGATATGATATACTACATTTTAGTAGTACATCAACCAGGCAGTCCACTGTCGCACGTGCGACAGTACCTTCTCCCGGCGCGACAAGGTGGGGCTCTAGAGCCGAGTGCACCACCCGTTTAGTGATGGTGTTGTAGTTCTTCCAAGACGCTGTCAGGTTAGGATTGACAGACTTTAGAGCGGCGTCTACGCTCCGAGTCAGGGTGTCATTTATGAAGGGGAGGGTTACATAAATCCTATCCTTCCGTGGTGGTCTGTGGGGTGTTTTATTGGTGTTCCTGTTGTTGTGCTGTGCCATGGCCTGACGTGCTACCCCATTAAGCCAACGGGACGGGTAGCCGTTTTCCCGGAACAAAGCATGTATCATGTCTGTACTGCGCTTGGTAAAAAAAAAACAGAAATCAGTCTACCACAGATCGGCTTTACTCTGTGTATTTGTTAGTGAGGTTTCAGTGTCCATCATCCGCAATCATAATAAAAAGTTCAGCTGTGCACTTTTTCGCATTTTATCACAACAGAGCTTTAGACAGCATCCATGAAGAGCTAGCAATAATGTAAATGCAAAAAGGAATGATAAACTCTGAAACATCAAGGTATTCAACGTAACTGTAGTCGGCCCACGTTCTCCCATCAGGTAAAGCCGGAAGCTCTGGCTCTACATTGATGTAGTGATTGATGTTTAACGTTATTTTATGTTAACCATTAAAAAAAAACGTTAATATTTGTTACACCAGAAGCGGATGAATAGTTTCGGAAGTTTTAGGTTTGGTTAACACGCGCACGGGAGGGCCTCTGATAATTACACGCACTAGAGGGGGTGGATTACGCCCCCCCCCCCTCCCCCCGAAGATCTCTGCCCCATAAAATTCACAATAACGAAATTTGGTAGGGTAGAGAGGTGCGTGGGGAACTCTGTTCTGTGAAAATTGAATGACCCCAGGTAAATATCTTCAAGGTTAAATGAGGTCAAATATGCGAAATATTGCTTGCTATGCGCTCATTGGCATGCCATTGTTATCGAACACAGTGATTGGATGTATATACCCCCAAAATGGGTTGAATGATTTGTTGGAAAGTCTAATGATTCAATAGGTATGATAAGTTGCAATTGACCTCAGGTCATTTACATATCAACATTAACTGCTGTCATTTTAAAGACATTTTGAATTTTGTTTACTTTGATGACCTATAACTAAAAAAAAAATCGGACGATTTATGTTCTTACTTGAAACGACCCGCTGTTCATTTGTTTAGCAGATACACCAACAATGATGCATATCGACCAGTAAAATCCGGAGATATTTACAAAAACAAGAGGGGTGGAAGGGGTTCCCCCCCCCCTCCAGTGCGCGTGTAAACTGTGGTCGATCTCTTGTTCAGAGCGAGCCAGCAGAGTGCCGTGGGTTGCAAAGGAGACCTATAAACATCGTATCTATAAAACACCGATCGACCGAAACATCGATCTATCAAACATCGTATTACCTATAGGTAATACGTATCTGTGGGCCATACACTATTCCTAGGTCATTCTAGGTCATGCGAGGTCAGATCAAGCTGAAAACTCGGGAAGTGTTTTAATTCGTCAAACGGAAGCTACTCACCAAATTTGACGGCAATCGTGCCAAAGAAACCCATATATAAGAAGCACATTTGATGATTTTGACCTCGTCATGTCAAAGGCCATATTGAGGTAACGTGAATTTTTTCTCTCACCTTTTTCCGAATGGTCCAACCCTGTGGAGTTTTCGATATTAGTTTGATTCTGCTAAGTCCATTAGCACAGAAGATATAAGCGTTTGATTGATATAAAGTACGCAACAAATCGTGACCTTATATATCCTAAATATGACCCTTGAGGTCACCCGGAGCTAAACGTTGGTGTGTAAGTTGATTTCACTTGACACTACATGTGTACTAATTTTCATCAACATCTGGAAAGGTCGGGTACGAAACCCTCTTTTTTGTGCGGCCTGACATGGAATGATCGAGTGAATGAGAATTAGGTTAGCAATTCTTATTTTGATCATGTCTCTAAAAAAAAGTGCTGACAAATATTCAAGAAAATTTGAAATTGATTAATCTAAATAAAAATGCATGTTTACAGGCCAGTTTTGTCTGAGAAATACCGTGGTGGCATTTATTGGTATGTATCTGGTCAAAAGGTATTGCTTTCAAATTTGGTTTGTGCATCGTCCGTACTTGGTTCCCAAAGATATATTCAGGTTTATAAATATCTTGGCAAATTTAGATTTGTGGAGATTTTCCTGAAAAAAGTTTTATATTTTTGAGGATCAAAAGCTTACAATTGTGAACATACGAGATAGCCATTTTAAAGAGAATGCAATTTCCTTTCTTTTGCCGTTTTGTATTTGCAATTTTCTTCAAAACACGTCTTTCTAAGATTTGTCAAACATTTATCGTTCTTGCACCAAAAATGGCATGACATGATTGAGATGTTGTGAGAAAACGAATTATTGATGCAGCATAAGTTACTTAAAGTTTTACGTCGATATCTATCATAGCTTGCAAGTTATTGAGAAAATCCGGGAGGGGCAGATTCTGCCCCCCCCCCCCATCGGAGCGCGGGTTAAATTTATCGGGCTGACATTTTTAAACTGCATTCCACGGCACACCCTAGGTTCCATTTCGTCCACCGTGGTACACACCTAATGATTGAAAATAATTGAACAGGGAGGGAATCGAGGCAAATTATGTTGAAAGGGCTTGACTTTGTTCGTCATTGCCCCCGGTGATTCACTGATATGCATATCATGACAAATAATTTGCCTATGACTGCCAGCCGAAGTCGGAGTCGGCAAAATTTTACCGACTCCGACTCCGACTCCGCAGCCCTAATTTTGTTTGGTGTACATCATTGAAGATGTTGCGGCTCCAAACCAACCAGTTTCCAAGTAACTAATAATGGTTTTGTGATCCGTCGTTATTGGTATACGTGTGGATTGACAGCCGTATTTCTGGCATGCAGCAATGTATTGGTGACGATTTTTGACAATAAACGACGACAGACGTGACCTCGTCAACAGGTCACAGGCAGGAACATTTAGGAACAATACAAAACAGACCAAATGCCAACTACCCGTTGTATGACTGCTGGAATATCAACACACTGACACACATTTTCATTCTTGCAATGGCGCAGGTCAGTGGTTTATCACAATAGTTTCTCTTACGTCACCAATCACTCCCCACTGCCAGACAAGCGCTGTTTAGTTATTGTTCTTCCTTCACTACTCGTACTCTGACACACTGCCGATATGTTCCCGGGTGTGGCTGTAGTCTGGCAGGTGGTCACCAACGGGCTGGAAGCCGTTCTCGTCAGCCGTCCAGTTCACAGTGTAGGTGACACCCTCCCAGGTGTACGAGTAGGAGCCGGTTCTCACGTAGTTGCCAGTCTCCGGAACACTTCCTGGGTAGGAGATGCCTTGCTCATTAGCCTTGATCCCGTTGGTGGTCTCGAATCTGCGTTGCAAGAACATTTGGTTAGGATTTACAAGAACATGCTCATTCAAATTGACTCACAGGTTCGATGGGCGCAAGTTTTCTAGTATGAGTATTTGTATTGTTATTATTCAGAAATTGTGTCTACAAATTGAGGCGGAATCAAAACAAGTGCTTTTAGCTATTGCTTTCCGCGTTCAAGACGTTCAAGACAACAAAGACAATGATCCAGTGCGCATGGTTCGGTGAGCCGTTGGACCCGTCTGTGATGGCGGGGTTTCCTTACTGGAGTGGAACGTGTGCGGTGACTATTCTCCTGCCACTGCACTCGGACGGTGACTATTCTCTGCCACTGCACTCGGACGGTGACTATTCTCCTGCCACTGCACTCGGACGGTGACTATTCTCCTGTCGCTGCACTCGGACGGTGACTATTCTCCTGCCACTGCACTCGGACGGTGACTATTCTCCTGCCACTGCACTCGGACGGTGACTATTCTCCTGCCACTGCACTCGGACGGTGACTATTCTCCTGCCACTGCACTCGGACGGTGACTATTCTCCTGCCACTGCACTCGGACGGTGACTATTCTCCTGCCACTGCACTCGGACGGTGACTATTCTCCTGCCACTGCACTCGGACGGTGACTATTATCCTGCCACTGCACTCGGACGGTGACTATTCTCCTGTCGCTGCACTCTGACGGTGACTATTCTCCTGCCACTGCACTCGGACGGTGACTATTCTCCTGCCACTGCACTCGGACGGTGACTATTCTCCTGCCACTGCAATCGGACGGTGACTATTCTCCTGTCACTGCACTCGGACGGTGACTATTCTCCTGCCACTGGACTCGGACGGTGTGTTTCATCGCAATCGGTTGACATTTACGCAAGTTATTCCCGAAAAACCGAAGGGGGGGGGGGGGGCATCACATTTTACTGGGCGTAATTTAAGGGCTAATAAAAGCAAAACTCGAGCAAATGCAATTGAGTAATATAATAAAAGAGCTTTAGTAGGGCAGAAAATGATATCTTACGAATTTCTTTTCTTCTTTTTTAATACATTAAATAGATTTAATACATTGACTTTGGTAAAGTTTTGTAATTACAAATTACACTTACTCGGATTTGTATGATCCGTCTTCTTCAATTCTAGCTTGGTAGTTGGCGATTCTGGCATTTTTGTCGGCAAAAGCCAGAGCAACGAAGCAAAGAAGCAGAACCTGAAAAAGGTTGGGTATGATAAGACAAATCCACAACCAATTACAACCCACTTCTTAAAATCGAAGTTGCACTCAAATTAGCTCCCTCATAAAGCCTGCAAATTAATTGCAACAATGCACAATGCACATGTCAAAATCCGACCATACTGCATTAAGACGCCGCTGAAACTCTCCGATTTGTATAAATATTTCCGTTGAATGTGACCCTTTGACACTATATATGTGTCACTCTTTGTTCTATTGTTCCTATTTTGAGGAGAAAATAATGTTTTATCTTGGTAACATCGACCTGTATAATGCCCAGCCCTTTTGCCAAAGATTAGGCGACGGCTGCCATTGGCACAGTTTCAATGACCCTATTTCCATGGGCAGTTTAAACTAGTTCAAACGGATAGCTAAAAACGGATGAGTTGATTTCTGGCCATACAGGTGGGCATATCTCGCCAGCAATCATCGAGTACGAGAGAAGACGTAATATCTTGGCAGGCTGGCGAGATATGCCCACTTCATGGCCGGAAACCAACTCATCCATTTTTAGCTATCTGTTTTAAACCAGTTTAAACTGCCCATGGAAATAGGGTCAGTGACGAAGCAATCAAATTTGCATTTAATTCACGAGCCACAGAGAGAGAACTAGAGCCTTTAATGGAATGGGGATTCCCATGGAACGGGATGGAAATGGGTGTGAATGGGACATTTTTTAATGTAACGGGTTGGAACGGGTTTGGGACTGACCATATAATTTTGTTAGCACCACAAAAAGTGAAATATGCTGAAACTGGTGGGGATGGGAGCCCCATCAATTATGAATTCGGATTGGAATGGGTTTGGGTCTGGCTGAATGGGCTGGAACGGGATGGGGGCTGAAAAAGTATCCCATGAAGGGCTCTAGAGAGAACACCACTCTATCAGTCCGCACCGCACACAAAGTTCCCCGTCGGTCGGGCCACTCACTATCTTCATGGTGACGCTGTGATCAGATGGGTGGCCGTACTGATGGTATATGCCGGCTGGGACACGGCTTATATACGCTGCAGTTTGCTCTGGCGGCGAAACCAGATCACAGGAATTCAGGGTTGGCTGATCGCCGCAGAAGAAACTCGGCTCCCGCTCCGGAAATTACTCTGCCACAGGGCGGGCACCGGCAGGTGAAACGGAAATACATCCATACAACACCGAGACACCTGAACACGCGCACTGATGGGGGCGGAAATCTTCCTCCCGAGGTTTTTCATGTATAGCGGGAAAATGGCGGAGTGCAGTGCCGCCAAACTTGGTACAGCTGTTTGGGCATCAATTACCCATATGGTGTGAATTCGTTTTCCTCGGGTCATCTTAGGTCAGGTCACCAGGTCGAGTCAAGTGACCCCACCTCCAAAAAGGTTTGCGGTCGTGCCACAGCCAAAATGATTGACTAAAGGATTTGAAACTCACAGGATGTCATCAGGTCATAAGTACCTACAATTTGTGTATCTCGAATTTTTGTATATCGGTGATCTAAGGTCAAGTCGATTTCGTAACCTCCCCAATATAAATAAATGGGGAAAATGAAAACACGTATAAATCCATAGGAAATTGCTAAATTTTACCAGTTTTCACCAGATCCACCACTTTTATGCCAAATTCAAAGACCTTTATCACATTTTTGTTCTTTGACCTCTACGAGGTCTACTCAGGTGACCCCAGCTATGGTGTTTCTTCAACAACTATTTACCAAACCAAGGTAGAGTAATGCGTTTTTCACCATTGTATTTGGCTTGTCGAGACGAATGACCAATTGATGCAATACTTTGTCATGACCTGCCCTTGACCTGGCCTCAGGTCATGCCATTTTTGGATATGATCTAACTAGGTCACCCAATATATCACTCGATGCGTCTCGACGAAACAAACGTAATGGTGAAATCTGTGTTTACTATATCATGTTTCTGTGAACAGTTAATCATTAAAAACTATTCGGCGATTTGAAAATGTTTCAAATTAACTTGCTTCTGCTGACCTAACTATTGACCTTAGGTCAATTCTGATGAAAGTTCAGTGACATAAACTTAAATTCTCTTTCGCACATTTTCTTTGCGCGTCTTTTCGTTATCGAAATATATACGGTTTTATCAAGGTCACTCATATATAGCCGACATTTGACATTTGGTGACCTCTGGTGACTTCAATATTGAGCAGACCTAAAAAACAACGCCGATATTCGTTAGATAGAGCTTGTTTCGACCTATCTAACGCCGTTTTCCACTGGTCGCTACGTTGCGTGGTTTTTTAGATCTTAGGAGGGGAGGAAATCACTCTACGGCAGTTCGTGGTTGGCGCAAACCCCCGGTAGTTCGGCGGTTTATTTCTAAACAATCTTCATGTAATCACAAGGCTGAAACTTAGATATCTAGATTAGATAAGTATGTAAGTGCATGCAATTGAAGTTAATTCCTGCTATGCAATTAAGGGGATGCTCTATTGCTTTTCATATATATTGGTATTTTCCCAAAATTATTATCGTAATGCCTTATAAGGATGCGTCATAAATGATGTTGATGCTACATAAAACCTTGGAGTTCTTAAAAATAAATAGTTAAACTTGTTGAAATTAATTGAAATACGTACATTTTATGTGGAGACAATTTGGCGGACAAGTGGGGGAAACATATATGTCCTTTAAGGGAATGTTTTACCTTTGTATTGGTTTTGATCTGAGACAGCCATTTTCTTTGCCCGTTATTGAAATGTCTAAATGTCTAAAAAAAAATCCCAAAAACTTATCCGTTTTTAAGCAATTGAATTTCGAATTTGCAAGATGAGGTCTATGGTAGTGCTGCCGCTGATTGGCTGACAGCCACTTCAAGATTGTTGGTCCTGGTAGTCCCACGACCTGTATTGTTCAAACCTTGGCTGGATTACCCGCTGCGAGTACGATGTCTCCCCCCAGCTCCGGACACAAGTACCTGTCCCAGCCGCTTCCGAACAGTATAGGCGTTTACCAGGGTTCTGCCCTCGGGCCGTTGTTGTACAGCGTGTTCGCCAACGACTTGAGCTACTTTGTTCCTGAGGAACATGTTATTCAGTACGCCGATGACACGCAGATACTAGTATCTGGCAGGAAAGATAGCATCGGTGCACTGGTTGATCGCATGGAACGCTCCCTCTCCTCCCTTGACATGTGGTTCAGAGCGAACTGTTTAAAAGTGATGCTTCCAAAACGCTTCCAAGTTGATGGTGTTCGGCAGCCGGCAGAACCTCCGTAACGTACCACCAATCGAGATATGTTTCCGTGGGGAGACTATTGGTCCGGAACGCACGGTGCGAAACCTGGGCGTCATTTTTGGCCCGTGCCTGTCGTGGGACGCTCACGTCGCGCATGTTGTCCGGAAATGCTTCGGGCTACTGATCGGACACAGTCACATTCGGCATTATCTTCCGCGAAACGTGGTTCCCACTATCGTTCACGGTTTGGTTATGTCACACGTACGTTACTGTATAACCGTTTTTGGCAACTGCTCAAACAGAAATCACAGGCAGCTCCGAAGAGAGATCAATTTTTGTGCCAGGGTGGTATCTGGAAGGCGTAAATTTGTCCATATTTCGGACGTTTTGAGTGGCCCAGGGTGGCTCACCTCCATACAGCTATCAGAATATCACTCTCTCACTCTGGCCCAACGTGCACGGTGGTGGGAGGAACCTGCATTTCTGGCCTCGCTATTTAGCCGAAATGCTGCACATCGCAATAGGCGCACAAGACAGGACGAGCGGTTCCATTTGCCTCGCATCCGCACTGAAGCCGGTAGACGTCAGTGTTCCTACCGAGTCCCTCGTCTTTACAACAGTTTACCGACCGAACTGACTGGTATGAGGCCTGCCTCATTTAAACGTAACTTGCGGGTGTACATGAAAGGCCGAGGTGTGAACTAACGTGTGACAGCCATGCTTTGTCTGTGCTATTGTTTTCGCATTACCAGTTTGTATATATTTTGTGTTGATGCCAAGTTTTGTAAGCCGTGCACCATTGTTTTATCCGGTATGTATCTGAGTATGAATGTCAACCCCGGTTTCCCCATGTACCTACTGTTTTATGTCTCGTGACGCCGGGCTAGGAATAGCCACAATGTGTGTGGATGGCCCGAAGTCGTTAACTACAATACAATACAATATGTCAACAATGCGATAGGTTGCGATCCGCGTTGAAGTTTTTCGCGTTGTTTGGAGCCTCAGTTATGGATTAATTTGTATTTTAAATAAATATTGAGCTATCACAATACCTCGCACTCGTCATTGTGTTCTGTGCGGGAGAAGACACAGTGATAACAACAGACTGGTTTGTATTCAAGTCGCCAGAATTGTCTAAAACGATTATGCCATTTATATGGCAGCGTAAGGGTTTTATGTATAGCTCTATATAGCTCAATAATGACGTCATCGTCCCAAATTTGAAAACTTATTTTGTATAAAGTTAAGTGACTTTTAGAGATTCACCATCGTTTTCAGCAGCACTTACTTCATATTTTCGACTACAACCGGCGTATATTTGACAACTTTCAGAAAGGTGAAACATTCTTTTTAAGGAATTAGTATTTATATCACAAAGTGGTATGAGGTGCGTGAGTTTTGTCAATTTGCAGTCGCTCTCACATGCACTGTGACGAGGTAATGAACATTTATTAAGAAGCGAAGTAAAGGATTTTTTTTCTGAAACGTTTGCTGTTTGCTGCTGTGTCTCTGTTTTTTCATTGTCAGAACTATAATCTAAGCTTATTTGAACAACTTTTTACATTACTCATTTCACGTTATTTATCTGAGTAACAAGATATTGACTGGGAAAATTATTGTCCACCCCTCACGATGTTTTATAATATGAAATTAATAAAGTATTCAGTGTTAAACATAACAGTCTTTATTATATACAGCATTTCCATGCAAGTGAAGGAAAATATAGCATTTTTGTAGTTTTGCTTTTAAATAGTAAACCATTTGGCGATGTCTTTGTTTATTTTAAAGTGAATGTTTCACCTTTGCATTGGTTTTGAACTGAGATAGCCATTATCTTTGGCCGTTATTGAAATGCCGAAAATAATAAGGTCATTTTCCCCAAAACTTAGCCATTTTTAAGCAATTTTATTTATAATTTGCAAAATGGGGTCTAGGCTAGTGACGCCGCTGTTTGGCTGACAGGCATTGTGTC
>JAXIVJ010000432.1:105000-239693 GCA_036785665.1 Chirona hameri | reverse complement strand
GTACTACAGTAGACAGGAAAACCTAACATCATTTTCTTAACAACAATAGATATCCCTAAAACATAAGGGGCACATCTCTGTCCTACACATAGGCACTATATCACTTTTTACCATTCTACGCCTTTAAATAAAATCACAATATTCGAGAAACCAGATTCTCTTCCCACTTGAGTACCGCCTCTGATTGGAGAGTTGTAAGCCCAGGCCGGCACAGCATCGGGCGTAGTAGCTCGCATTTAGCGGCTATCCATTGTAGCTATTCATTGTAGTAAGGACGAAGTAGCCGCGGACTCCGCGCCAGTCAATAGTTGTCCGCCTTACAAACCGGCAGCGTAAGGGTCAGAGGTCACCGATACGCAGAGCGCTGGCTCGGCGGGAGAAGCGGTTTGACTGGGCTTCTGGGACTTGAGTGATGATGGAGGTGCAAATTGTGGACAGAGGTGCAAAGTTCTGAATATATCACAAGTAGAGTGATGTAACGTAATTGTAAAACAAACGAAGCTTTGTGTTTTTATCAGTATGCATTTGTTTATTCAAATAATTGAAAGAGAAAGACAGGGAGAGAGAAAGAGAGAAAGAGAGAAAGAGAGAAAGAGAGAAAGAGAGAAAGAGAGAGAAAGAGAGAAAGAGAGAAAGAGAGAAAGAGATAGAAAGATAGAGAGATAGAGATAGGGAGATAGGGAGAGAGGGGAGAGAGGGAGAGAGGGGAGAGAGGAGAGAGGGAGAGAGGGAGAGAGGGAGAGAGGAAAGAGGAAAGAGGAAAGAGGAAAAGAGGGAAAGAGGGAAAGACGGAAAGAGGGAGAGAGGGAGAGAGGGAGAGAAGGAGAGAGAGGAGAGAGGAGAGCGAGAGAGAGAGGGAGAGATGGAGAGAGGGCGAGGAGAGAGGGAGAGGGGAAGAGGGGGAGAGGGGGAGAGGGGAGAGGGGGAGAGGGTGAGAGGGAGAGAAAAGGAGAGAAAGATGAGAGAAAAGGAGAGAAAAGGAATAAAAAGAGAGAAAAGGAGCAAAAAGGAGAGAAAAGGAGAGGTAAGGAGAGAAAAGGAGAGACAGGGAGAGAAAAGGAGAAAAAGGAGAGAAAAAAAGAGAGAAAGGGAAAGAAAAAGAGAGAAAAGAGAGAAAAGGAGAAAAAGGAGAGAAAAGGAGAGGAAAGAGAGAAGGAGGAAGATGATGAGGTAGCCAGAAAGCGTAGAAGGGAAATTTTACATTTTCGCACAATAAAATGGAGTTATTACTTGAAATGACAGAGGAGACCAAAATATATTGTAAATTGATCACATTTTGCATATAAACATCCATACCGAAAGATATGTCATGTCATGTTAACGAGCATTTCACACTTTTAACGACTGGCACCGTCAGGTACTCCGTACTTAGTAACGAATTTCGGTTCCCACCAAAATCTGGTATTGCTTTTTGACAAAATGGCATAGGAAATACTTCTTGCACTATGTCTATTATGATTATATATGCCTTAATATCCTTCACAATCAACAAACATTGAGAAAATGGTATCCAAATTAGCAGTAATTCATGCACCCAACGACGGTTCAGTTAGTGATTGCAACCCTCTTTTTTAAAACAATTGTCATAGTGGTTCATTTATTTTCAACATTCAGAGTTTTGGATAATTTTGTGTCTTGCTGTATATAATACAATGCTTTAGCTTATCAATTAAATAACATTTTTTCAAAACAATTAACATGAAATAGTGCAGAAAAATAAATAAAAAGGTCAATATTCCCTTTAAAGAGAAATAATGACCTTTTCCGACAAAAATGGAGTTAGCACTTGAAATCGCCAGACGAGGCCAAAATATATTGTAAATTCATCACATTTTGCATGAAAACTTTCCTTCCGCGAGATATTTCAAGTTAAACTTGATAAGCGTTCCACACTTTTAACGATCGGTACTTGCAGGTACTTTTGATCCTCATCAAACTGCAGGCTTTTCCCGTATTGCTTTTTTACGCAATGGAGTGGAAAATATATTGTGCGTTCTGCTTGTTGTGATTATATGCCCGGCGATCTTCTAAAGCTAACAGCGATTGGAAAAAGTGGCAATACAATCGGAAGCTCATCGATGCACATCAACGACGGCATAGTTAGTGGTTGCGACCCTCAATTTTTGAAAATCGATTCATTTGTTTTCAACATTAGGAGTTTTGTATAATTTGTCTGTGGTTGTATATAACACTATGCTTTATATTATGATGAAAAAGAATAACTTTTCCAAAAAAAACTAACAAACAATAACACAAAACTGGCAATTAAATCGGAAGTTCATCGATGCACATCGACGGCGACCTATCTAGCGTCGGCGATTTGCTTACAAAGTCATTGTCATGCTTCTCGGCGCACTTAACCATTTGTGGCGAGTTGTTCCTGATTAGTATACCAAGTCCCGTAGCAAGCTTCGTTGATGACGTCACTGGTGCCATTCTTGTGTAGCATTGCAAAATATATCTGATTTTGAGTTGAAAGCTAATTAAAGACTTATTAAAATGATTGTTTTTAAGTTTGAATTTTCTTGTTAATCATTATTCAAGGTATTTTATCACTGTATTTCATAGTAATTGACACTTCAGAAACTTATGACGTAATAATAATGTATCCAATATGCATTTCCCTCGCCTTTTGCTATTGTGGCGCAGTGCCGAGTGCTTTGCGAATACTTGCTTACCTGGAGTTCAAATCATTCCCCCCTGATTTCATTCGAGTTGGTATAGTTTGCATGTTGTTGTTATTCATGACTTATATTGATAGTCAGTCATGCATCACGGGTGCTTCACGGATTGCTTCACGGGTCAGAGCGCTGCTCGGACGCACGCTAGTAGCGATAGTAGCGCTTTCGTTCTCCATGGCAACCAGGCGTCAGCCAATGAAAAGCCAGAACGTATTCCCTGTCTGACTTTTGATTGGCTGACGCCTGGTTGCCATGGAGAACGAAAGCGCTACTAGCGTGTGTCCGAACAGCGCTCAGTTTGATCGGAAACGTCACAGAGCCTCCAAAAATGCCGCACTCGATGTAAACAATGGTAGGGAAGGACGAATTTGTCAATGACCTTCATGAAGTACGCAAGGTACTTGTTTTGTATTTTTTCCAAACTTACAACTTTGAATTTGGGAATAATTTTATTTAATTCTTAAATTTAAATAAAATAATTTTAAAACCTTAACGGTAGCGTAAGAAATTGTTGCTAACAAAATCAAAAGGTCATTATTTCCCTTTAAGTAAGATAAAATATATTCAATTAATTATGTAACACGGAGGGCTGAGACATTATAGCAAAAAATACTGCCTCAGCTCTCTGTGCTGAAACGTACAGAATACATGACATATACATAATACATTTACTAATAAATAATCAAAATAATAAATTACATTATTTTCATTCAACAATTAACGTTTCCATGCATTCCATTCCCTTCCATTCACCTTGCTGATTGTTCCACCCATAGAGTTTGGTATGACATCACCAATGTCCCGTTTGTGAAAAGCAGTAGTCAGGAGATGTTGTGGATCGACGATTTTGTTTAGGATCGTGAGCGGAAGACGGTTCTACCATGACATCTAAATTTGGAAATCGGATAATAACGGCCAGCTAGTTGGGCATACCTTCACAGCGAACATTTTCGATGGAAATCGAATATTTCAAGTTGGAGCCTGTTCAAATTTGTTTCTTATATCAGAAGTATCATGTAAACTAAACCATATATCAGGAAACAAAACATCTAACATCGAACAAGTATATTATAATGGGGCTGGTAATGTTGAGACAAAAGTAGATTTAAGGTTTGTGAAAATTGACCTTTAACAGAGAAAGGTCAGCACCCTCGGCAATTATCGCAAGGCATTATCGTCGTGTCTATGATTGTCGCTTATTGTTACGGGTAATATATTTGTTCGATGATTGAAATTGAAATGACATCGATTTGGCTAGCTAAAACATTTGTATTGTGGTCGGTATTGCTTCGTTGGTGGTTTTGCCAGCTGCAAGAACCTGGTGTGCAATCACTTTTTAAAAGAGTGACAAAAGCAAACCATTTTCGTGCACAATTAGCTACTCATGTTAATAGCTTTATGTTTTGGCGTGTCTCACCGATTTTCAGGAAATGGTGTACATGTATTATGAACATTAACATTTTAGCAAACACTCATAACGTTTGATACACTTGTGAGTATATTCAAAACCAAATTGATTTGCAGTTAAATCAGCTGAAAGCCGAATTGATTGTCCATCCGCCATAGGTGCAAAGGTATTACAAAAACGGATCTAATAACGAGGAGAGGAGAAAATAAATTTCTAGAAATTGTAACTCCATTTTAAGGTGTCTGTGGCTCCCGCCAGTCGGGCTACCCCAACAATACAAAGCCTTACGGAAACGTCTAAAAAGTATACCTACGTTACTTTTATCAGAATGCGTCCTTGTAATGATTATACAGATAAAATTGCCTCACCTAATGTGTTTATAGTCCAATTTTGGAGTACCTTCCACAGTTCTTTGAAACATCTTTAAGAGCTTCGGTGCCCCCCCCCCCTCCCCGTTATTATTGCTATGATTTGTTCTTTCGTATATGTCTCTTTACGAATTTATCCCTTCCTACATTAATGATTAAGGAATTTCCCGTGCATCGTAACATTCTATTGAATCCGTTTTTTTCAGTCAGCAAAACACGTTAAAACAGCTGGCGTTGTCTCAATGACCCCCCCAAATACCCTGGCCCTCCATAACTTCTGGGCCAGTATCTCCCGAAAGCAAAAAGCCAGTTCAGTGGCAGCCGGGAGGCGCCTACAAGTTCTGGCATTCACGTCATATTAATAATTTGTAGAATTTCATACTTTTGTGACCATGGATCGACGCAAAATTTGCATACGATAGTGGGACCCTACATCCCCACTAACATGCAAAATTTCGAGGTTGTGACTGCATTTGCAAGGTGCGCGATGTTATTAAACAATCGGGTGAGATCCGAACAGACAAACGGACAGGTAGATGCCACTTATTTTATTTATGATGAAATACCTCTCTATGTAACACGAATAACTAGGATATGTATAAATCTGGGAAGCGATTCCCAAATTACTTTTAACATATTGTATTTTTGATAGCTTACAAGTATGGCGATTTAATGATTGAAAAGAATGTCATCCTTGCTTGCCAGTGCCTATCGAATATACATAGTTTTTTAACATTCTACCATGAAGATTTCCGAAGAACTTATTTGTATTCACCCGTTATAAATTAAAATATAATAAATAAAGCCGGTACATGCAATTAAAAATTGCGTTCCTAAGTATACATTAAAAAGTAAAAACCGATTTTCCTTCACATTTTCGCGAACCGATGGTTCATTCGGCCCTTCGTTCCCCCTCTCAAAAATCCGTGGCGACGCCCCAGTTTATTAGTACCTGTTATTGAAACCAAACGTCAACTTTTATCTGGGCCACCTTGTATAGTGTATATTAGAGCCCTTCATGGGACATATTTTCAGCCCCCAACTCGTTCCAGCCCATTCTGCCAGATCCCAACCAGTTCCAATCGGAATTCATAATTGATAGGGCTCCCATTCCAACCCATTTCAGCATATTTTACTTTTTGTGGTGCTAAAAAATGATATGGTCTGTCCCAAACCCGTTCCAACCCATTACATTTCCACAAAATGACCCATTCCTACCCATTCCCACCCATTTCCATCCCATTCCCATATGGATTCCCATTCCATGAAGGGCTCTAGTGTATATGCATGCAACTGAGTAGGCAACCGTCTGTAAGTGTCCGGTGGCTATATCCGCAGTTTGGAGGCGGCGTCATCAAAACATATGCACGCATCTGAGTAACCGCCTATCTGTTAGTGGCCGGTGCGGCGACACTGCAGTCCGTCCAGCCGAGCTGTTGGGTCAGGTAATATGCGATGAAGGACTCGGACAGTAGCAGATTGAAGAAAACACATGATGGGGAACAGAAAATAACTGACACAGAATGCGGGTAGAATAAGTGCAATGTCACAGCTCTGGACCTGGGCTCTGGCTTCTGAGTTGCTTATCACCTTAGCGTAGCTGAGCATCTCACCAGTCCTCGGGACTAAGTCACGATTTTGAGTCCATCCCTTAACCCTATTTCCTGCGGGGGCAGATTCTACCCCCCCCCCCCCGTAGTTTGTTCACTTGCCGCTTCTAAACCGTTACGCTTAGCGTCCTGAAACTTTGTGCTTTTCCCAAAATTGAATGGCACGTGTTGTGTCAAAATTTTGAGAAAAAAATCGGTCCAGCAGAGGCGGTTCCAGGCTCCTGTTTTGGGGAGGGTGTTACGAATGCGGTTTTGCGACGCATACTTCCTTCGTGGTTTGCAGTGCAATAAATGCGTCAGAAACAATTACAATGCAATATGCATCATAGATACTGGGATTGTACATATTTGTGGGGCAGAGGCGCACTCAGAATAAAAAAATGGGAGGCGATACCCACCCTCAAATTAGGTCCAACTTCAAATTAGTAAGATGATAAAAGCGTTACGCGCATGGTGCCTCCATGTTTTTTTACTGGATCCGCCTATGCGCAATATATCAAATTTAACCAATTACAGCATATAATGCCCACATGTGACGTTCATGACCTCCCAAACAATCACGAACAGCACATATTTTTTTCAGAAAATCCCCCCATTTTACATTCCCTGAATACGCCTATGATTTTGATTTTGCTTGTTGTCTTTTTATATATTAAATACCAGTACATTTGAAGCTCAAAAACGTTTGGGGCATGAAAATCGGTCGAGCCACATGGCTGCAATGATCTTTAAAAAAACACCCAAAATTTTCTGATTTTGTTTTGCCAGCTGGCCCCCATTTTTAAACAAAACAAAAATTTCGGGGTCGAAAAAAAGAGATCTTGTCATGACGTATCGAATGGCGCTTTCCCCATCGAAATCGACCGGGCGGTTCTCGAGATCTCTGGGGAAGGGCAGAATCTGCCCCCTCCCCCCGCAGGTTAACGTAATTCTGGCCGCCCGCAGGGAATAGGGCTAACCCTATTTGTAACAGGCTCCTGGCTACCCCTATTTGTAACAGGGGTGGATTCCGCGCCCACCCCCGGAGATCTCGAGATCTACCCTTCCGATTTGCAAAAATCAAACGGCTTTGATTCCCCTCAAAACTATCTACATTTCTAAAAAAAATCGAAATTTGTGATGGGTGGCAATAGGGGGGGGGACTACAAATTTTAGTGGTATTTGTGGTCCTACACAGACGTCAAGTTTATCAACCGATTTTAACGCAACCAATGAGGATCGCTAGAGATTGAACTGGAGATTGATATATGGCTATGACTTTTGAAAATTCCAAAATCATAGACGTGGGTGCTCGTAAGCACTCAATAAGGGGGGGGGGAGGAAGTAAATGCGTAATAAAACCATTTTTTGTGTTGTTTGTTTATAAATGATAATGAAATGGTGTGTTATTGGGACATTAGACAAAACGGTTATAAAGCATATTTTTCGCCATAGGCGGTACCAGGTTAGTGAAAAGGGGAGGTTAAATAGAAACAAATATTAACCACAGAGAAGATGCTACCCAGCACTATAAATAAGTTACGGATCGTAGATAGTTCCTTTTTGCATGTTGTACTTCATCATAGGCGTATCCAAGATCCACACTGGGGAGGCGTAAGACCTTTTGATTACGAACGAGCGCGAAGCGCTCGCTCGTCCTTCCGTGGTATATGGGAAAAATATGAATGTGAGCGGCCCGACCCGGCCCGTGGCGACGCTTTTGAGAAGCTAATATCTCTGCAACCGCACGTCGGATTGACAAGAGGATTTCTTTGAGGAGTAGCCCCATCCAAACTAACCTGTTTGAGACCAGTGCCGACTCATGTGGGTGACTACCACTGCGCGTGGCGCGTGCTGCGTGAAGGGAAAAGTGTTTTCTCGTTAAAAAAAAAACTCCGCAACGGCTGGGCCGATTGTGTTCAAATTTGGTGTGTGGTTAGGGACCTCTCAGCCGCCACTTTACCACAAGTCAGGGGTGGGGTGCCTCTGCACTTGCGCACGTGCATACCCCTATTCTATATATCAGAAACGGCTGAGCCGATTGTGTTCAAATTTGGTGTGTGGTTAGGGACCCCTCGCCGCCGCCTTACCACAAGTCAGGGTGGGGTGCCTCTGCACGTGCGCACGTGCGCACCCTTTTGGTATCCCAGAAACTATTTGCCCGATGGAGTTGAAATTCACCATACTTTTTCTTCGCGTTCGCTTGTTCGTCGCCAACTACGGCTAACGGCGCCTTACTGGTATTAAAATCAATACCTAAATCGGACCGGGGAATGGGCAGCGAACGCATTGGCTGGCTATATAAATTAGCTGGCTATATAAAATGCAGGCCTTCTAGTAATATATGTAATTACTTTCCTTGTAGTCTTTCCGTGGTATATGGGACAAATCTGAATATGAGCGGCCCGGCCCGGCCCGTGGCGACGCTTTTGACAAGCTAATATATCTGCAACCGCACGTCCGATTGACAAACGGACTTCTTTGCTGAGTAACCTAACCTGTGTAAGACCAGTGCCGACTCATGTGGGTGATTACCACTGCGCGTGGCGCGTGCAGTGTGAGGGATGTTGGAAGGTGTTTCCCCGCAATAACTCCGCAACGGCTGAGCCGATTGTGTTCAAATTTGGTGTGTGGTTATGGACCCCTCAGCCGCCGCTTTCCCACAAGTCAGGGATGGGGTGCCTCTGCACGTGCGCACGTGCACACCCCTATTATATATCGCAGGAATGTCTGAGCCGATTGTGTTCAAATTTGGTGTGTGGTTAGGGACCTCTCAGCCGCCTCTTACCCACAAGTCAGGGGTGGAGTGACTCTGCAAGTGCGCACGTGCGCACCCTTTTGGTATCTCAGAAACTACTTGCCCGATGGAGTTGAAATTCACCATACATTTTCTTCACGTTCACTCGTTCATCGCCAACTTCGGCGTCTTACTGGTAGGTATATTGTCCGCTATTATGCTACTAACTAGTCAACAGTGACTATTTCACTTACAACTTCAATTCACGTTCCTTATCCCCCTTTTTACCCTACCTGCGCTCGCCTATTATCTTATAAACGTTCGTAGAGCACCCTGTGGTGCGTGTTTCATCCGAAAACTGCAGTATGTTATGTCATTGTAGGCCCATGCATCTTAGTTTCCTTGCAATAATATGACCCCCTTTCTTCCATTCCTGGGCGCGCCTCTACATATAAATGACTTAATTTCCTCTCCTGGCCTCATATCTGTATATATAATTATAAACTAGCCGTCTATTGCTCCGTAATCGCTGGCATATCGTCACCACCATGCCAGTCACCCCCTTTTCATGTGCCTGAACACGCCCCTGCAACTCTATATGTAATATATTATGCAAATAATGGAAGGAGAATCTATCTTTTACATCTTGATAGCTATACATACCCCTTACATCGCTCTATTGGCTTCCCGCCAAGCATTGAGTACTTCCTGGAAACCTCCGCTGTTCAAGCCCCTGAAACCACCTCTGCGATGCAATTTTTATGATATTTCATTAACATCAACCAGAGGCGTCGCTACCTTCTAAAAAGTGGGGGTCCACTGCCAGGGGGGTGCCATACCCAGAGGGGGCGCCCCGGCCTAGAGGGGTGCAAACCCCATGAATTTGCTGGATTTCATTCAGGGGCAAAGGGGGAGGGGAGGGGAGGGGGGCAAATCCAGTGGCGTATTCCCCCCTCCCCCAAAACAAAATGTTAAACTGTAGGTATGCACGTCCGACGACCGTGTTTTTGGGGGGGGGGGACAAATCATGGCTTCAGGACGTTTCGGGCGGCCGTGGCCCCTTGCCCCCTGGATCCGCCCCTGATTGCACTTGCTTTATTTTCCGGTTCCTCTTTCACATAAAAAGAGGTGGTGGTGAACCATGCATATCGACAAATCAAGACGAAATATCGAGTATAAATGTCGACGTTACGCAGCGGGCAATTCAATTTTGTATTGGTTTTCAATCGAAAAAATATCGCTTTGACAACTACAAACATACACCCGCACAGCCGCGCGCTTATGCAAGGACTGCACATTGCACATCAAGGGCGGATCCAGCCGGCCGTTTTTTTTTTGTTTTTTTTTGGGGGGGGGGGGGGGGGCAAACCGTTTTTAGCGGACATTACCTACCCCAATTTCGAATTTCTTACCGGATTTGGGCCACTTTATTTTGCAACCACACTATTTCTAATGATGTCTTTATTTTGATATTTTTGTGTGTTTTTCGCTTTTCGACCCTTTGGGATATCGAAAAAGGAAAGATGTCAGCTTACAGTTTGTATTGTTCCGACATTGCCTTACAATGAGCAAAACTATGTCAATTGTCAGCTGTACCCAGGGGCGTCGCCGATCATTTTTGAGTGGAGGGGTCGGCTGAAATGACGAAAAAATATACCCCATTTTTGTATTGGTGTAGTTTTAAGCCTTTGCAGCATTTTTAATGTGGATTTTTATGTTATAGTAGGTACTTGTTATTTAGCGCCGCGAAGCGGTGCGAAATTTTTACGGGTTTGCCTGATAAAACCCAGAAACATAGGCGGTGGGCCTTGTAGAGAATAAGAAGCTAAACATGCTATTCACTCAATTCACCGTTACAACGAACCGAAGACGATGGCGATGGCTCGTTATGACGATGGCCACTGATGTGACGCCGCGAACCGGCGTCACATCAGTGTTTGTTCAGTGTTAGTTTTAGGTCGTGGAAAACGAAATTTTAATATTAGAACCAGACCGTGAGTGGAGCCAGGCCTCAGGTAACCCCTATTCTTGGTTGCACATATCGGTATGATGACAAATATTGAAATTAAAGTAGTTTTTCATATATATATTCTTCGGATAGTAAATCACGATGACCGATGGCAGTCAGCGCTCAATAGTACATATGATAATAATAACTGTATACGTACACTGAATGTATGTACCGAACTGTAACAAACAACTATGTATGTACCGAACTGTAACAAACAACTATGTATGTACCGAACTGTAACAAACAACTGGTAACAGTGCAAATGGTTTGAAAGCAGCAAGAGGCAGAACGACTTTTCCGCACATAAATGGTCCCTGCGGATCTGGAGGAGCCTGGGGCGAGATGGCTTGGGGAGATGGTCCTGGCCTGGTCTTCGGTCCAGCAAGTTGAGCACCGCTGGAGCAGCTTCCGGGTGCCGATGTCCGCGTCTTTGCGGTCGCGTCGCCTTTTTTTCGGAACTGGGCAGACTAGCTAAAAACGTATCCCATTTGAAAGTTCATATTTTATTAAGGGACTGGGCCCTGGGGATTGGGCCCAATTAGGTACCACCAAGGAGAGACTCTGCCAGACACTTAATGAATTCATTTTCCCATTTTCCAAATTTGTATAAGCAATTGCTTATTTTGTGTCATGCCGCGAAGCGGCGCGAAATTGTCAAGTTTTTTATTGTGGATAGCTGGATTCGGACTGCTCCCAAGACAATTTTTACAACTGTACGTCCGACCTTTTTGGGGGGGGCGGCAGATCATAGTTTCAGGACCCTTGGGGGAGGCATGGCCCTTCCCCCCCCCCCCCCCCCTAGATCCGCCCCTGTTGCACATTAACATTGGACATACCTATTCATGACTGCCTGTGAGGTCTGAACTCAAAATCACGCGACGTAAAACAAAACATCGCGGTTTATGTCGGTCTTCTGCTATAGCAACTGCGCTGCCGTAAACAGATTTCACAATGAAAAAAAAATAAGGGAAAGTTTATCAAGGAAGGAAAGGAAATATCAGCCAATAACTTGCAAACGGTAAATCGCACAGACATTCAAATGGCACCCATCGCTTCGGTGCATCATACCGGTACAGTGGTGAATTGTAATCAAAGGGATCGGCCCAGGCGCACAACCAGAAAACACATTTCGGGAGGGGGAGGATACGGCTGTTGGGGTCGTCATCTCCAGTCCAAAAGGGGCCTCATTTCCGATCCAAAGAGGTGCCGCCGGCACTCACGACTCGAGAGGCGACACCTGCACTCGCAGCCCCCCTCCTGCGAGGCATGCAGGGGCGCCGACTGCTCAGTCACGACTCACAACGCATTATGCCGCCCTCGGAAGGTATCTCGTCGCCCTCGGAAGTATGGGTGGATCTTTTCAGATAAAAGTTAGTGGGGCAAACTATCACATTGCCTGGTTGTTTTGCATGTTTGAAGTGAAAATGATCATTTTAACGCCAGGGACCGTTCAAATCTGACAAAAGTAGGTGGGGCAAAGCGAGAAGTTGCTGGGGCCCCACCATTTGAATAGGAAACTCCACCCGCCCTCGCAAAACATCTTACCGCCTTCGAAAGGCATCATGCCGTCCTTGTAAGGCATCATGCCGCCCTCCCCGGAAGACATATTGCCGCCCTCGTAAAGCATTTTGCCGCCCTCAGAACGCAATATACCGCCCTCAGAACGCATTTACCGCCCTTGGAAGGCATCATGCCGCCCTCGGAAGGCGTTTTGCCGTCATCAGACGACGTCTTACTGCCCTCGGAAGGCATTCTGCCGCCCTTAGAGCGTATTATGCCGCCCTTAGAAGGCACTATGTCGCCCTCGGAAGACACCTTGCCGCCCTCGGAAGCATCTTGTCGCCATCGCAACAGTAATACAGGGGCGCCACATTTTGGAAGAGGGGCGCCCATGAGCTTGGGCCAGTGGCGTGCGCATGAATTCACAAAGGAGCAGGTCATTGCCTTGAGGGGCGCCACCCAATCGACAGGGGCGGAACCAATATTGGTGAACATTTTGCGGGGGGGGGGCTCTCCTTCCTCACGTGCTCGTCGTACTTTTAACATTTTGTGGGCGCCATCACTAGCCGGAGGGGCGCTGTCGCTGGCCGGAGGGGCGCCGTCACTAGCCGGAGGGGCGCCGTCACTGGCCGGGGGCGCCGTCACTATCCGGAGGGGCGCCGTCACTCGCTGGAGGGGCGTGGTCACTGGCCGGAGGGTCGCCGTCACTGGCCGGAGGGGCACCTCACTGGCCGGAGGGGCGCTGTCACTAGCCGGAGAGGCGTCGTCGCTGGCCGGACGGGCGCCGTCACTAGCCGGAGGGGCGCCGTCACTCGCCGGAGGGGTGTGATCACTGGCCGGAGGGCGCCGTCACTGGCCGGAGGGGCGCCGTCACTGGCCGGAGGGGCATCATCACTATCCGGAGGGGCGCCATCACTATCTGGAGGGGCACCGTCACTAGCCGGAGGAGCGCCGTCACTGACCGGGGGGGGGGGGGGGCACCGTCACTGGCCGGAGAGGGCAGTCACTAGTTAGAGGGCGCCGTCACCCGCCGGAGGGGCGCCGTCACTGGCCGGAGGGGCGCCGTCACTGCCGGAAGGGCGCCTTGACTGGCTGGAGGGGGCGCCGTCACTGGTCGGAGGGGCGCCGTCAAGGATCGCTAGCTTGGCATGGGCGCCTCGGGTCCAAGGGACCAGTCATGCCCTGAATGACCGTATACTCGGTACGCCACTGGCTTGGGCCCTCACTGTCATAGGGGCGCACACATACTGGCGGGGCATTTTTGGTGTTTTTTTTTAGTTTTCCTTGGTTTTATTTGTTGTGAGTTTTTTAAAGGGGCGCCTCCGGCGCCCTCTCAAAACCCAGAAAAGACCCACTTTTTGAGGGGGCGCCTTCGGCGCCCGCTCAAAAGTGGGTGGGGGGGGGGGGGGTCCGGGGCACCCGGACCCCCGGTAGCGACGCCCCTGACATCAACTAATTTGCACTTGCTTCAATCACCGTAAACGGATGTAACTCTTTCCTACTTGAGGCAGTTAGGAAGAAAGCGTGAAGATCGCATTTCCGTATTATCGCCAAAGGTCGCCGCAGAACCCTCCCAAAACCGTGCCCTGAAACTGCCTCTGTTTAGGTTAAGAACTCGAAATTTTGACTCCATATGTGGAATTCTGTTGTGGGAAAGGTCACAAAATTTCATGGGCCTGCCCCAAGCCGTCCTGCAGATATCTGCGAAAAACATGAGGGGGGAATCCCCCCATTTACAAATAGGGTTAAAACACGGCCATTTGACTGCCTTTGTCAAAGTAGACTGTATTTTTGTACTTAAGAAACGCGCCCTGTTGCCTGTATCTGGTTGAATAATGATGCATATTCACTGCGGATACAGGGGGCCCCCAGGTGAGGTCAATCTCAGGAATAACAAAATAAAATAAATACAAAGTTCAAAATTGGGGCCCCTCGAAATAAAATGGCCCAATTCCGGGGAGTTTTAGAAATTTGGGGTAGGTAGGGGGCCTCCGATTTGTAATAGTCCCTCTCTTGGACATGTTCTGGATCCACCCCTGCGTCTTAACGAGAACATGGGGGTGGTAAAGTGTGCTGTCCTTATGCCATAAAGTCGGAGACAAAATGTCTTTCTCATCAAGTACTCGGGAGTCAAAATGCCAGCAAAATTATTACTATGTTATTCCTGTGAAAATTTACTAAGCGATCATGTCCTTAGAAATACTGATCGTCAAAACCACTTCAGATGTATTATTCACTTAATCATCATATCCATCACGTCAGTATGTACGTACATTTACCTTTGTATTTATTATAAATTAGCAGTTGCGTTTCAGCTCTTAATTGCCAATAATAATAAATTACAATGAAGAAGAAGAAAAATCCGACAACAAAAATCCAGACGATAGATTCAACACGTGGGGTCACCGAACCAAAAATGCACCCGGGACTTCTAGAATGGCCTATAATAACATGATCCTGAAGGAATTGGGCTGATATCATGCGTATCCTCAGAATAGGAAGCATTTGCATATTTTCCAATTGGGAGGTCACGAAATTGACCCGACCTTAGGTCACCGATATTAAAAAAACGAGATATAAGAATTGTAGGTACCCTTACCCTTATGAAATCCTGTAAGTATGAAATCGATCGGCCAAAAACTGTGGCTGTGGTACGACCGCACACTTTTTTGGAGGTGGGGTGTCGTGACCTGGCCTGGTGACCTGACGTGAGATGACCTGAGGCCAATCATTTTACATAATGCGGGAAGTTCATTTCTAAACAGGTATACAAAAAACGGCGGCGCCTATATCCTCGAAAAACCGGAGGGGTGGGCGGATTTCGCCCCCAATCAATAATTTTACAATATGTGAGCAATTGATGTCTTAACAGCTGTGCCAAAAACGGCATCCTCGGAAAACCTTAGGGGGCGTCTAAACGCCCCCCCCCCCGCCCCCCGGCACGGCGCGGGAAATCCGGACAATAGATTCTTCAGGGCCGGTGCTGCGGTACTAATGCATTTTCAATGGAGGTTCGCTGTCAGGACAGTGAATTTCACTGTTTTGGGACCCCAACCCCCCTCTAACTCGAAAACTAAAAGGGCTAGAAAGACGCGAGAAAAAAACGTTCAACAGCTCTCGACAAGCACATTCGAATGTACTTCAGATACTTTTCCCTCAAGTCAATATTGAGGTCACCAGAGCAGGAGCTCCGCCACAGGGGGACGGGGGGGGGCGTGTCCCCCCCCCCCCCCCAACATTTTCGGATTTTAGCATTACGCCTATGGGCGTTGCATGGAAAGAATCGACTTCAAAATGCCTCCGTCCCCCCAACTTTCGGAAGGTGGCTGCGCCCTTGCACCAGAGGTCATCAAAGGTCAGATTTTTTGCAAGTTTTAGGACTTCGCTCTAGAAACCCCCAGATATCACTGGAACTATGATATAGCTAGGAACAAACGGGAAAAAAACAATGGAAATCTCTTTAAAAATGCAATCGCTAAGGAGACCTCGAATTTGAGTTCAGGTCAATAGTTTAGGCTCCAGAGCTGATCAAATATCAAAAAGGCTATTTTATTTTTATCACGAATAGCTTTTTACCTAATAACGGCAAATCAATAATTGTGACGCCATCGTGCTTGTCTCGTCAAGACACTTTGACTCATATTAGTGTTGACTAGGTCAGGTCAACTTACAAATGTGAACTCAGGTCAAGGTCAAGTGGTAGTGACCAAAGTAGGTCATGTTGCATATGGGAAAACGTGCCGCGACGAGATAACCACATTGGTGTCAGTGTCACTTCTCTATCGGCATTATGTCGAGAGTTATTGACATCGAACTGTTGGTGACCTCGGATGACCTCGGCTGACCCTGTAGGGGTCACTGAACAAAAATAGCACCTAGGTCATCAAGTATTTGCTATAATAACATTATCCAGAAGGACTTAGACTGCTATCTTGCGTTTCCTACGAATAGAAAGCATTTGAATATTTCCCTTTAGACTTATAATGGGGAGGTCACGAAATTGACCCGACCTTTGGTCGCTGATATCAACAATCCAAGATAAATGTATTGTAGATATATGTGACCTTACTAAATCCTGTAAGTGTAAACCCAATCATCCCAAAACTGTAACTGTGGTACGACCAGTGTTCGCCAAGGGCGCACCAACCCCCAGCCCAGCCCGGCCCAGGCCCATGAACACTAAGCACAGGCCCGGACCAGGCCCGGTCAAATTTATAATATTGAGGCCCAGGCCCGGTCCGGGCCGTTCAGATTAAGCATACAATTATTTTCACACAATTTGCAATCATTATCCTAACATATTTACTTGTATACTATAAATGTAAAACAATGAACCAACTATGATAACCAAAAAACAAAAAGCCACAGCCACAGCAACAGTGTGTTGCTGTGTAAGTGAACTGCTGGCTAAAATATTTTTGAGCTCTGACCTAAGCTTATGCGACGCGCGCATTACTTCAAAATTGTCAGGACCAGGCCCATCCAGAGCCCAGTGATTTCCTTAAAGTTGAGGCCCAGCCCAGGCCCAGCCCAGGCCCAGCCCAGGCCCAGCCCAGGCCCAGCCCAGGCCCAGCCCAGGCCCAGCCCATGGCCCATAGGGTATAGCCCAGTCAATGACGAACTCTGGGTACGACCACAAGTTTTTTGGTAGGTGGGGTCACGTGACCTGGTCCGGTGACCTGACCTAAGATGACCCGATGATTTTGTAAACATAATGTGGACAATTGATGCACATACAGCTGTGCCAAAAATGGCAGCGCTGTGCGTCGCCGTTTTTCCGCTATCCGCGAAAAACCTGAGGAGGTGTCTACCCCTCCCCCCTCCCCAGGCACAGCGCTGGCTAAAATATAGGGATGATGTGAGCATGCAGCAGGTATTAGGGTATTCATGTGAAGTATAAAAAATGCCGCTTTTGGTGGAATGGTCATTTTTGTGTCTGCCACTTTTGGTCGGGGCCACTCAAAGTACCTGTACCACCCCTTGGCGAGAACAACAAAGTGACGTTTACCGTACTCTTCTAGCATAGTTCGCCATGGGCTGGGCTGGTCCTATGGGCCATGGGCTGGGCCTGGGCCGGGCCTCAACTTTGAGTAAATCACTGGGCTCTGGATGGGCCTGGGCCTGACAATTTTGAAGTAATGCGCGCGGCGCACAGGCTCAGGTCAGAGCTCAAAAATATTTTAACCAGCAGTTCACTTACACCGCAACACACTGTTGCTGTGGCTGTGGTTTTTTTTGTTAGCATAGTTGGCTCATTGTTTCACATGTATAGTAGGTACACAAGTAAATATGCTAGGATAATGATTGCAAATTGTGTGAAAATAATGATATGCTTAATATCAACGGGCAGGACCGGGCCTGGGCCTCAATATTATGAATTTGACCGGGCCTGGTCCGGGCCTGGTCCGGGCCTGGTCCGGGCCTGGTCCGGGCCTGGGCTTGGTGCTCATGGGCCTGGGCCGGGCCGGGCTGGGGTTTGGTGGGCCCGTGACGGACACTGCCTTCTAGCTTTATCAGTCAAAAGTCATTCACGAATAACTTATTTGTATATAAAATAGCATGTAAAATGACAAAATTTGAGATATTTGGAGGCAAATATCCATCAATTTTAATTTTGCACTTAAAGGAAATAGTTCACCTTCAACATTAGTTTTAAACTGAGATAGCAGTTGTGTAGCCCGTGTTGGGAAACCCCTATCTGCAAGTTTTTTGACTGAAAAGACTCTCCAGCCGAATATATTTGAGTTTTTGGCGAAGGAATGCGGTGCTGACGAAAGAATGTTGTACTGGTTCTAGCCCGGGCAGAGGCTATACCATCAGCCAATCAGCTTGCAGCTGGTGCTAGCAAGCGAATCGCCGGCCGCCGGTTGGCACATCTCCAATGCGAGTCTATCTTTACGCGACTACTTTCGACTCTGATTGGCTGAACCATTTTGTACATTCGCGTGACGTCAGGACTCTGACTCAGAGAGTACGCATATAGTTTTGATAAACAATACAAATTTACGGCTTTCTGTCCTGAATCGGCGCGATATAAGGCCATTTTTGACAATATAAAAATACATTGTATTAAAAAATATAATCAAATCGTGCTGGGTAAAAAAATTCCAAGGTGAACTATTTCCTTTAATTGACACGTCCTTGCACGTAAGAGTAGCATAGCGACAAATTAGCAACACGTTTGATTGTACGATAGTACACAGGTGTGGATTCAGGATTTCGGTCGGGGGGGGGGGGGGGGGGGTGCCACGTACAAAGAGTTGCGCCCTACGGGCGCGTTTGTATGGCGCGACATGGGCATGACATGGGCGCGACATGGGCGCGTTCCGGGCTCAGGCGAGGGGGGGGGGGGGGAGGGGAGGGGGCAAACGCCTCCTGGATCCGCGCCTGGTACAAATAATCGAGCTTTGCTGCGTGGTCGTATTCCGCATCACAAGTCGGGAAGGGTGTTGTAGTGAGCGTTACTTAGCAGTTAGTATGGCCAGAAGTCACTTTATGGTTCATACGATAGTAGAAATCAATTTGCACTACTCTTTTTATTTTAAATGGTCTATTGTGGTCTGTGCAGGGGCGTAGGAACTATGTTCAAGTTTGGGAGGCAGGAGGCATTCTGAAGTCGATTCTTTCCATGCAACGCCCATAGGCGTAATGTTAAAATCCAAAATGTGTGGGGGGGGCGGCTGCCCCCCTGCCCCCCGGCTCCTACGCCTATGGGTCTGTGGATTCGAATACCAAAATAATGTGATCAACCCTGAACTCAAGTCCTCAAAAGGGAAAAATGGGGGGGGGGGGTATCTTTTAGGTCATATGGAGGCCCCTGGGGCTCAGGACCCGTAAGTCCCCCAGTGAAAATTTCCCTCTAATATTGGGAGGCTGGATCCGCCAGTGTGTCGATTTCAAGTGCTAACTCCATTTTTAGGGGAAAGGTTATTATTTCAAGTGAACGTTTACGCTGGCTATGAGTTTGAGAATGTCTGAAAAACGGCAGCTTTAAATGAAAAGATGTCGCCTTTCCCTAATACCTCAGATATTTAACTAATGTTACCAACTAAAACTAATTTTATTGTTATAATTTTACAATTTTGAAGCAAATTTTTTAAACAAAAACCCATTAAAATCAGCAGGTTGCGTATAAAGTTGACCTGTGTAAATAGATGTATGGTATATCTTGGATATTTGAATTTAGTTGCGGTGTTCATTAAAGGTATTTCCGGTTCTACAACCTTCTCTTTGCTACCAAACTTAATACTTCAATCAATAAAGGGTTTTCTTCAATTCTTTCCAGTAGGTAAAGAGAATAACGAAGATATTTATTGAAACCTTTTTAATTTTGGTTTCTAGTGCCTTTTAATTTTGCTATTGACATTTAAATTTCTTCATTCATAAAATGAAAGATATTTTCCAACACTTAAAACCGGTTTTATTTCAGAAGTATGAATATTCAAATCTAACGGAAATGCCACTTTAATTTGGTAGCACCAACCGTCGAGCTGGCTTTCATTGTAGTTTCCGGTTGTGTTTGTCTCCGCCCGTCACCAGTCAGCAGGCTCCCGCTGTTTGTTTTGCGATTTTCGCTTATTCACATTAAAATCACACAAAATGCCTAACCCGAAGGTCTTCTTCGACATGACTGCCGATGGTGCTCCTGTTGGACGCATCGTGATGGAGGTGAGCGATGTTTCTGTTTGTTTTGTGTGTTAATGAATCCGAATGAGGTTGCCGGCCGGTTCCCGCAGTCCGTTGTGTTAGTCGAGATTTTAGTGTAGTATGCCAATAACGGAATTATTTCTCACTTAGTGCAAATTTCTGCTTATGGTTACTGAGATGGAACATAAATATATGCTTGTGTGAAGTAAGCATACCCAGGTATTGCCCTTAATATATTTATGCAATGTTGGTTGTTCTCTAAAGAGTTGAGGTGTTGATTGGTATAGCATGAATGTGTGCACCAGTGGCGTCACCACCAAATTTTGAGTGGTGGGCCAGCTAGCCAGGTGCCCCAGTATGCAAAATGTGGCAGGAACATCAAGATATTTGGGGCAGCCCAAATCCTGCTTCAAATGGGACAGCAAGCTGTCCCATGAGGAAATTTCGGTCCTCTGTCAGCAAATACTGTTGACCAGGGAGGGTGGTCAGGTATTCATGATCATGTTTTATCTAGTATGGATTCACTTTTCAGCCAAATGCTGTTGACCGGGGTGCGGTCAGTCGTAATCACTCACGTTTTATCTAGTGTGAATCAGTAAATTGTTAATTCCGCCCCAAAAAGTCTAAAGCTGCCCCAAATTCCAAATTCTGCCCCTAAATAGCTTTTAAATTTAGGGGCAGAATTGGGATTTTTGGGGCAGCTTTAGACTGGGGCGGAAGTAACAATTTACTGATTCACACTAGATAAAACGTTAATTTTGATTACGACTGACCGGACCCCGGTCAACAGCTTTTGGCTGAAAAGTGAATCCATACTAGATAAAACATGATTTTTGCCCCCAAATTTCCAAACTGTCCTCCCAAATAATTTTCAAAAGCTGCCCCAATTTTGATGTTGGTGCCAACCCTGCCCCAATGAGATCTCAGCAAAACTTGCCACGCTTTGCATACTGGCAGGTTCCCCACTCCCATCAGTTGGAGACTGTCTGCAAAGTGGTTCCACAATCTAAGTTTGCACAAATTTTTTAAAGGGAAAAATGACCTTTTGATTTTGTTAGCAACAATTTCTTAGGCTACTGTTATGGTTGTAAAATTATTTTATTTAAATTTAAGAATTAAATAAAATTATTCCCAAATTCAAAGTTGTAAGTTTGGAAAAATACAAACAAGTACCTTGTGTACTTCATGAAGGTCATTGACAAATTTGTCCTTCCCTACCATTGTTTACATCGAGTGTGCAGCATTTTTGGAGGCTCTGCGACGTTTCCGATCAAACTGAGCGCTGCTCGGACACGCGCTAGTAGCGCTTTCGTTCTCCATGGCAACCAGGTGTTAGTCAATCAAAAGCCAGAAAGGGAATACGTTCTGGCTTTTCATTGGCTCATGCCTGGTTGCCATGGAGAACGAAAGCGCTTCTCGCCACAATGGTTAAGTGCGCTGAGAAGCATGACAATGACTATGTAACAAATCGCTGACGCTTAATAGGTCCCCGTCGATGTGCATCGATGAGCTTCCAATTTAATTGCCAGTTTGTGTTATTGTTTGTTAGTTTTTTTGGGGAAAATTATTATTTTTCATGATAATATAAAGCATAGTGTTATATACAGCCACAGACAAATTATACAATACAAATGTTGAAAACAAATGAATCAATTTGCAAAAATTGAGGGTTGCAACCACCCACTATGTTGATGTGCATCGATGAGCTTCCAATTTTATTGCCACTTTTTTCCAATCTCTGTTAGTTTTAGAAGATCTCCGGGCATATAATCACACAAGTAGAATGCACAATATATTTTCCACTCCATTGCGTAAAAACAATACGGGGAAAAGCCCACAGTTTGATGAGGACCAAAAGTACTTGCAAGTACCGGTTGTTAAAAGTGTGGAACGCTTATCAACTTTAACTTGAAATATCTTTCGGTAGGAGAGTTTTCATGCAAAATGTGATGAATTTACAATATATTTTGGTCTCGTCTGACGATTTCAAGTGCTAACTCCATTTTTGTGGGAAAAGGTCATTATTTCCCTTTAACACAGGAATTTTCTGTATTTGTATGAAAGTTTTTACACAATCTATTTTCATATATGCCAATATGCCAGTATGCCAAACATGGCAGGAACATATATTTGGGGCAGCCCAAATCCTGCCCCAAATTGGACTGCAAGCTGCTCCATTTGGGGCAGGATTTTCCTGATCAAATTTCGCTACATTTTCAGCAAATACTGTTTGTTGATGGTTGGTAGTCTTCAAAATCACGTTTTATCTAGTTGAATTCACTTCAACCACATGCTGTGGGGGGGTAGGGGGATCTGTCGTCTTCATGATCACATTTTATCTGTGAATCAATAAATTGGTACTTCTGTCCCAAAAAGTCTAGCTGCCCAAAAATTCTCAAAGCTGCCCCAATTTTGATGTGTTGGTGCCAGCGTTACCCTAACAGCGTCAGTCGGGTACTGACACTCCCAGGTACCTTGTATCGTTGTGTATGCGTATATGGGAAACTGGGCTCAAGTTTTGGTTTAAAGTACTGCTGTTTTTGCATAATTTGTTTTTAGTGTCCCTTTAGTGGTTATCTAGTGATCTAGTGAAGTATCTAGTGGTTTAGTGGTTATCAAATGCCCATGACCCTGATAACTATGGTATCTGTGACAGGGTTGTAACCTGAATACGCAAAAAAAAATCTGGTATTACTAGTGCATGCGTCACAAGTTGCCTTATGTAACCAATTAAATATCTATTTCTCACCCAGTGGTGGATTTTTCATGTCATGACCTGGTCCCAGAGAGTAAAAAATCCATAGGTGGAGAGTAAAATTGTATTGTCAGAAGAGTTAATATTTTTATTGTTTTAATTATTTTACTTGGAAAGCAAAAAAAAATTGTAATAGATATTAAATCATTGAGGAAAATTGAATTATATTTTATGACAACAGTTACAAAGTAATATCTTGTCTCCCTTCCACACTCCTAGTATAATCTAAATACCTTCAGTATGTTCATGATTTTGTATCTGTTATGTCATGGAAAATCTTAGGAAATAATAATGAATGATGCTAATATTTATATATCTGCAATTTTATATAAACTCTACAATTGTATTTTATGTTATTCTCTGCTGGGGTCCACACATACTGTACCTTTACCAGTGGCATAATCCATTAGGGACTTACATTCTCTCATATTTTATCCTTTTATCTTTTTTCATATCAAATGCATCTGTGTTTTGGGACTAGAGATGCTTGCCGAGATAATTTCAAAGTACATTTAAAGTAGTTTAGGCTGTTTACATCTCTAATAATTTTACACTGTTGTAGTAAGGGTAAGATGTATGCTTATGGTATCATATCTGGACCTCATGCTAGTAACTAGTCCCAGTTGTGTTGGTCTCATCATCTGACCAGCTTCGTCTATTTTTCCCAGCTCCGCGCTGACGTGGTGCCCACCACCGCCGAGAACTTCCGCGCCCTCTGCACGGGCGAGAAGGGCTTCGGCTTCAAGGGATGCTCCTTCCACCGTGTCATCCCTGACTTCATGTGCCAGGTTAGTGCTGCTTATGGCATCTGTCGCGCGCTGTCTGTCGTCTACTGGTGTCTCGGTGCAGTAGTTCATCGTGGCATCTGTCGCACCGCTGTCCGTCGTCTACTGGTGTCTCGGTGCAGTAGTTCATCGTGGCATCTGTCGCGCGCTGTCTGTCGTCTACTGGTGTCTCGGTGCAGTATAACCGCAGTAGTTCATGACATCTGTCGCGCGCTGTCTGTCGTCTACTGGTGTCTCGGTGCAGTATAACCGCAGTAGTTCATCGTGGCATCTGTCGCGCGCTGTCTGTCGTCTACTGGTGTCTCGGTGCAGTATAACCGCAGTAGTTCATCGTGGCATCTGTCGCGCGCTGTCTGTCGTCTACTGGTGTCTCGGTGCAGTATAACCGCAGTAGTTCATGACATCTGTCGCGCGCTGTCTGTCGTCTACTGGTGTCTCGGTGCAGTATAACCGCAGTAGTTCATCGTGGCATCTGTCGCGCGCTGTCTTGTCGTCTACTGGTGTCTCGGTGCAGTATAACCGCAGTAGTTCATCGTGGCATCTGTCGCGCGCTGTCTGTCGTCTACTGGTGTCTCGGTGCAGTATAACCGCAGTAGTTCATCGTGGCATCTGTCGCGCGCTGTCTGTCGTCTACTGGTGTCTCGGTGCAGTATAACCGCAGTAGTTCATGGCTTCTGTCTCGCCGATGTCTGTCGTCTACTGGTGTCTCGGTGCAGTATAACCGCAGTAGTTCATGACATCTGTCGCGCACTGTCTGTCGTCTACTGGTGTCTCGGTGCAGTATAACCGCAGTAGTTCATCGTGGCATCTGTCTCGCGCTGTCTGTCGTCTACTGGTGTCTCGGTGCAGTATAACCGCAGTAGTTCATCGTGGCATCTGTCGCGCGCTGTCTGTCGTCTACTGGTGTCTCGGTGCTGTATAACCGCAGTAGTTCATCATGGCATCTGTCTCGCGCTGTCTCGCCGCTGTCTCGTCTACTGGTGCAGTATAACCGCAGTAGTTCATCGTGGCATCTGTCTCGCGCTGTTTGTCGTCGACTGGTGTCTCGGTGCAGTATATCCCGAGTAATTACCGCACCCTAAATCCCAGAACACCATCGCATTTAATACAGGAGCTCCCTCCGCCTTGGCTTCGGGCAGGCTGCTCCTGGTGGCTTGTTCCACATTGTGTGTTCATATTAATTAGCGTAGTGGCGGGTCGTTGCGTGGGCCAGCCATCAATATTACTGGGTTGATTAGTGGCTGCGAGGATCGATGACGTTGCAGTATTGGCTTATTGCATGTAAGGATTCCTACTGCAAGTGTGGGAATCTAGAGATCCTTCGTTTCCCGGTATTTTGGGAAATGTTCTGTCTAAGTCTCCTCGATGTGATCAGCACGCTCATATGATTGTGATCAGCACGCTTGAAAATATTGACTTAGACGGGTGCGGGGCATGTATCATGTGAGGCTTGCGTGTTGAAAGCGAGGGCGGCCTTTAGGGCCCGTCTGGGCACGGGCTGGCACGTTTGCCGACGTCACAAACACCATCTGTGTTTGTGTGTTTTCCGAGCTGCGAGTTGTAGCTGGGCAGCTTGTTTGGTGCCTCGCACCCTGCTTTTTATGCATCCTGTGTGCGAAGGCTGGTTTTTGTGAGGTCCAGTCCCGTGCTGGGCTGGCCTCTGTTGATGAGAGATTAGGCCGTCAATGTCTAAAACGGAATATGGACGCCCGTCTGGCAAGCGATTGTGTGGGTGCAGCCCGACATTTTCTAGTCATATCTGAACATCTGTGAAGTATCATTGCATTTTTTATTAGTGGATTCGGTAGCATATTCCAACTGAAAAGGTCATGAGCGTGGTGTGATAATCTGAACCCAAACCGGCAATAAAACCGATATTTTCCTCATGCGACAGGCGTCGAGGTGTCCAGCAAACGTATTGGTCGCAGGGTATCGAACCCGTAGCTCTAGCTTTGTTCAGGCGTCAATACCGAAGAACGCGTTCTTTTGCTCTATCGCAACCAACTCTTTTGGGCATTTAGCATCGAAACCGTAGTTGTCTTGTGACTGCAGTGTTGGATTTTCGTGTCGTGACCTGGTCCCCGAGAGTAAAAATCCATAGGTGGAGAGTACAATTTTCCTGACACGAAAATTAATATTTTCATTTTTTGAAGGGGAAAAATTGCTTCGAAAGTAAAAAAAATGTGATTTGTAATATATGATAAATCCTAGTGAGGAAAATTACATTATATTTTAACTACAATGTCAGTAAGATCAGGTGAAAAGAGGAAATGTCCAGAAACAAATCAGAACAAAATTCTTGACCCCGAAAGTCCAGAAAATTGCCGCAATTCCAAGGCTGCAGTTGTGAGTGAAGCCTTTGACAAGCGTCCTCTCCTGCACAGGGCGGCGACTTCACCAACCACAACGGAACCGGCGGCAAGTCCATCTACGGCACCAAGTTCGCCGATGAGAACTTCACCCTGAAGCATACCGGCCCCGGCATCCTGTCCATGGCCAACGCTGGTAAGTAGGCGCGGGGTGATGGGATCGGGAGGCTGCACCTACTGATGAAGGCGGGGTGGCCGCCGGGAGAGTAGGCGCGGGATGATGGGATCGGGAGGCTGCACCTGCTGATGAAGGCGGGGTGGCCGCCGGGAGAGTAGGCGCGGGGGTGGCCATGAGACGATGAGTAGCCTTCTGGAGGAGAGGGCGGGGAAGCTTATCTAGGAGACAGTTGATAGATGGGGGGGGGGGGGGGGATCGCGAGTCGGTGGGGCTGCCCTTTTAGAGGAGAGAGAGAGCGCAATGTTTGGGCGCTCGTCTTGTGAGGAGGCGATATAAGAGGATGATATCTGTGATCAGTTGGGTGTAATATAACCTTGGTGTAAGTCATCGGTGCCAAGTGTTTGCCGAGCAAACAGCCCTCGTCGGCACTTAGAAGCGAAGTGATTGCGGTGTCCTCGTACTGTCTAACTTTGGGCGCCGAGATGCTTGTTGGGCGTATTTCGCGGGATACACCCGGGTGAATCTCCTGGTGGAATCTGCCGCCTGTCTGGCGGCGGCGCGTTCCCGTCATGACGTCATCCAAACACTCTCGTCCGTCCCGTGTCCGGTTACTGTACACCTGTGTGGCCAACTCCACTCGCATAGCCAACGTAAGCACTGGGCGGCCGCACTGCGCTGGGTTAGTCGTGACGGTGACTGAGCCATGGTTTGAGAATTGTGAGAGCGAGATGGAGCGAGATGACTTCGAGTCTGTGTGCCGAATATGGTGCGTGGATGTCTTGTTCTGTCCACCCTTTTTGTCCACCCCTATTGTGACAGCGTTGTTCCTTCTAACAGCTGTTTAGGCACACAGACTCGAGAAGTCATCTCGCTCCACGATACGATAGCGCCTTCCATGCCACCACCACAGTCCGGTGAACAAACGCTTCGTATGGCCGACGGGCGACGCCACCGCACTGTTTTAACACTGTCAGTGGTGTTACTAATCTCCGCTTCTCATTCTATATTATCAGCCAAAGGCCTTGCCATTGTTCCCACCCTGGCGGTTGCGGCGTCCCATAATACAAGTCGCCGCCACATCCTGGCTTCCACGCCAGACTGATCACCGAAGTGGCATGTGGTCTGACGCATCCGGACTCGGGGTGGCCTGGTCATACAATCTGTCGCAATAGTTGCGCTGCCCTAAAGCCTGAAACCGCCACCGCGAGCAACAATCTTAGTCGTCCCAGCCCTTAGTCGTCCCAGCCCAGGCGTCTCCAATTAGCACTCGAACTAAACCAATGTATCAGCTGTTGTATTCTGTTCTGACCGCCGGCCTTCGCTCTCCCCGCCAGGCCCCAACACCAACGGCAGCCAGTTCTTCCTCTGCACCGTGAAGACCTCGTGGCTGGACGGCAAGCACGTCGTCTTCGGCGCCGTCACTGAGGGCATGGACGTGGTGAAGAAGATCGAGGGCTTCGGTACGTAGCCAACTATCGGCGAGGGGCATTTTTTTTTTGTCTAGAGCTGGAACTAAAGTTTTAGAGAAGACGTTGATTGACGAAAGTTGGCCACCTGAAGGTTTTTTTCTGAGGGATTAGGAAATACTTACGGTGAGTTAGTTCATTTGTCAAATCTCCAACCGAGAATCTCCACTTACAGGCGAAGTCAGGATTTTAAACTCAATATATTTGCATAAAAAAATCAATATAATCCAAACGCCATACAATTAACCGCAATCATTTGTGTGTGATGGAACATGTTTTATTAATAATCACTCATCGTTTCAAAATGCAATAAGAGGGCAAAAATGCGGCATTATTTTATCAGTGGCTGTAAGATTTCTGTGGTTCTGCAGCTTGCCAGGCCCCCTCGGGAGAAAGTGCATTTTGATGGGATTCCTGGCGGAAGTCACTGTCGTAAATGCCAAGGACGAACTGTTTGTTCCGTGTTATTAGCGAATTCGGGTTATGTTTTCCTTATGTTTGACATGGTTGGGCGGATAGCTCTGCGCGCTGTTCTGGTGCGGAGCGCCTGCTCTATTTCCAGCCTAGCTCGATCCATACTGTAAGCAATCTGATGCTCATTACGTAATCATAAACTCTGCTGAGGCAAGCCAGGTGCGCCTTCGCTGGTCGGTACCCGTCTATCGACCTTATCCAGTAATGTATACCGCGACGAGGCCGACGAATGTAGGGCCATCACTAACGCCCCCGTCTCCGTCTATCGCAGGTACCTCCTCGGGCACTACCAAGAAGAAGATCATGATTGCCGACTGCAACGAGCTCCAGTAAGCGGCCACGATTCCGCCCCGCCTCGCGCATAATGGCTCCGTATTCAGCTCGGTCTCTGGCGACTTTCGCCCGGATCTCGAGTTTCCGCCGAATCTGGCGACTTTCGCCCGGATCTCTCGAGTTTCCGCCGAATCTCGCGACTTCTGGCGGATTTCGCGACATTCTGGCGACATTCTCGCGCGCGCGCGTGCGAAAGCTTGTGTTCGGCGTGGTAATATCGCGACATTCGCGGCTCCGCAGCAGTGCGGTTATCCGTCGTCCCGCGGGTTCTCCGTGTGTTTGCCGCGGGTTCTCCGTGTGTTTTTGTGATAGTTTCGGCCGAAAAGTCGCGCGCTGCGCGATTGTGCCGTTATTCACTACTCTTGTTATTCGTTGGCGGTTTCGTGACCCGTTCTTTGTCTGATCAATGCGCGCTGCACTGGCCGTGTCCGCGTCGTCTGTCCAGTTGTATCGGTGACCATCCGGCCGCCACTCTGAAATGCATTCTGTAACATTCCTTAGCCGGCGCTGTGAAGCGTTTGGTGTAAGTGGACTGCTCTGTACACGCTGTTTGGATGTTCTTGGAAAATACACTGCTTGGCTTTCTGATCGGTGTAGAGTGGTGGGATGAAAGGATGCGGTGGCAGTTGGTACACAAGAATGTTAAAAAATATACAGGAAAGAGATATAGGAGGCTGCCGGTCTAAACTATTCCACTGTTGCCAACTGAGTGCCATAGGACATCTGCTTGTAACATACATCGGTACTTAGTGATGGCCGTGAATAAACATGGTACTATACGGATCTTCAGTTGCTAAGCCTCTGATGCGTTGGGTCGGGTCGCTCCCAGCGCCGGCAACAGGCAGCGTGCCAGCTAGAGCTGCCGGTTTCTGTTGTGTTGATACCGGCCCGTCCCACAAACCCGGCTATTGTCCCGGGAAACCGGCCCGAGACTTTTAAAGGTAACTAGAGATTAACGTGCAAGTGATCATCGTAACTTTGTCTACATTATTTTCTCCTGTACAGCGGATTTTAAGCTTGCATTAGTATAGTACGGTGTGCTATATTTCAGATTATATATCCTACGCAAACATTTCACTTTAGGCAAATAACATTAAGCAAATATGTACAACTTGTTACGTTAGCTGGCTTGGTACATCGGGTACGATGGGGGCCGAAGGGACATGAAGCACCCATCAAAAGACTGCAACCTGCCGATACTTGACAGTCGAAAATGGCCTTGCCAAGGGAAATATGTAAATCGGTTATTAACGCACAAGCAGAAAACCAACGAGTTTGTCTTTTGTTGGACTTTCTGTGGATTACCCCTCATCTTCTCATAACCCACCATTTGTACTGTTGTGTATCCCCCGGTGGTGGTATTCTCTAATCACTAGTGCTGCCAATCGGTATCCAAAATATTGGGATACCAATTAGGTAATATGTTGGTCAGAAAATTGTTGGTTATCCCTAACCGCCAACAGCAAGCTTCCACTTCCTTTCTAACACCCACATGGGTGTGGACTGTGGTCCACCACGTGGGTACTAACCGCCAGTCGCCACGTGGGTGTGATCCACCACGTGGGTGTGGTCCACCACGTGGGTACTAACCGCCACTCGCGGGTTCTGCGACTGGAAACTGCCAGCTCTAATGCCAACGACCGGTCTGTGGGCCGGTAGTTTTCCACTGGCTCCGGCGAGCCGCATCGCCTGAGGGCCCATGCGGCTGCGGCGGAGAGACGGCAAAAACTCGTGGGGGCACTGGCTCCGGCCGACAACGCCCGCTGTCCCTACTCGGGCGGGAACAGGCAAGGTTGGGGAATGTGGAGGCCGGGTATGGCGGCAAGTGTTGGAATTCTAGAGCTGCAGGTTCTGGGGATATCGAACCCACTATTCACGGAGACTTGCTGGCTGGCCCCTGGGAATCAAAGCAAAATTAAGTGAGGATATATTTTATTAAATTTGGTAACCTTGTGAAATATATGCCAAAAGGTGTGATGAATTATCGTGATAAAACATTATAAGGCTGCGCGTTGTCTGTTTGCGTTTCACTCGCGTTTCGCATTTTCCTGCGGAGGTAGGAAGGTGAGCTATTTCCAGGGGTGCAGCCAGGGAGGGGGCACGTGCTCCCCCCCCCCCCATTGGGCCGAGGGGCCCAGAGGGCCCCTCACCCCATATGGAAGCAACGGAGCGGCCGAGGGGTCCAAAACGACCCGACTTACCAGGCTTAAGAGAGTTCTTGTTCGGACTCAGAGGCCCTCGGTCGGCCTAAGGGGGCCCTTGTTAGGCTTAAGAGGGCCCCGGCGGGCCTGAGGGGCCTGGTGTCCTAAGGGGCTCTCAGCCGGCCCAAGAGGGCTCCCAGCCTACCTGAGGGCCCTTGGTCGTCTTGAGGGGGGGCCTAGGTTGGTTGGCCTGTGGGGCCCGGTTGGCCTATGGGGGCCCCCGGTCGGCCTAAGGCTCTTTGTTAGCCTGAGGGTCTCTCAGTCGGCCTGAAGGAGCGTAGCCCTTGCCAGGCTTAAGAGGGCCTCTGGTCGGCCTGATGGGTCCAGTCGGCCTAAGGTGCCCTCGGCCGGCCTAAGAGGGCCCTAAGTAGTCCTTAGGAAGCCTAGGTTGGTCGGCCTGAGGGGCGCCCAGTCGGCCTGTAGGGGCCTGGTCGGCCTAAGGGGTTCTCGGTCGGCCTAAGATGCCCTTGGTTGACCTATGGGCCCTCAGTCGGCCTGAGGGAGCCCTCAGTCGGTCCGGGGTGCCCTCGGTCGGCCTCGGTCGGCCTGTAGGGGCCCTGGCTAGTCTTAAGAGGGTCCCCAGTCGGCCCGAGGAGACCCCGGTCAGTCTAAAGAAACATTTGGCCGGCCTAAGAGGGTCCTAGGTCGTCCTGATGGGGCACTCGGTTGGTCGGCCTGAGTGGACCTTGGTTGGTCTGTGGGGGCCCGGTCGGTCTAAGGGAGGATCTTGGTTGGCCTGAGGGGCCCTTGCTATGCCTAAGAGAGTCCGGTCGACCTGAGGGCCCCGGCCGGCCTATGGAGGGCCTCGGCTGGCCTAAGAGGTCTCTAGGTCGTCCTGAGGGGTCCTAGGTTGGTCGGTCTGAGCCGGGGTTCTAGGTTGGTCGGTCAGCACCTGAGGCCATTCTTATAAAAAACAAATAGAGCCGTGGCTCGATTTTTATTTTATTTTAAAGAATGGCCTCAGGACTGGAAATGTGTTATGTTTGGGCAGTGTGTAAAATACCTGCATATTATTTGGCTTTGCTGCTGCATTGCCGAGGCGCTGTTTCGACGGTAAACATCCCCCGCGCCGGGAACTGAGGCCATTCTTTAAAAAAAAACGGCTCGATTTTTATATATATATATAAGAATGGCCTCTGGTCATGGTAATCCATGATAGACACTGGGGGCCTTCGGGGCCCTGCCTCGTTGGGGGGGGGGGGGGGCAAATGGCTACTGCCTTAGCCTAGTTCTGGCTCCCAGTCTGGTTCTGGAGTGTCTGATCGCCACTGGGGGTCCTGTCTAGCGCCTGAATAACCTGTACTGACCGCTAATCGCCACTGGGGCACCTGCCTGACCCCAGGGCAACACAAATTGTTAACCCGCGCACTGCCGGGTCCGCGCCAACTTCGAACCGACAGGGGCGGGATTAAAACAAAACATGCGACATAGCGACAAACATAACAAAACGTTAGATAGCTCGAAACAAGGTCTAATGAAAGTACTAAGGTCATGTTTTAGGTCAAGTCAATATTGAGGTCACCAGAGGTCAACAAAGGTAAAATTTGGGCCATATATGGTGTCCTTGCCAAAAAAAGTGTATACCTCGAAAACGAAACGACGCGCGAAAAAAATACGTCCGAAAGATAATTGAATTTTCTGTCACTCAGGCTTCAACAGATTTCATATCAGGTCAATAGTTAGCTCAGGGGAGGCCATCAAACTTGAAACATTCTAAAATTCGCGTAACTGTTTTTAGGGAATAACTTTTGAGATACGCATGATGAAGTGATACCCTTAGTTTTCACCATTGTGTTACTCCGTAGAGACGCATCGAATGGTATATTGTATGACCATGACCTAGTTGGGTAATATCCGAAAATTAACCTGACCTGTGGTCAGTTCAAGGTCAGGTCAAGTTCAAATTTGTGTTAACTTGTGTTAACAATGTTGATAACTTCATTACTCTTCCTTGATCTGACAAAAAGTTATTGAATAAAAACCACGCGTGACCTCGGGGTCACCTGAGTTGACATCGTAGAGGTCACATAACAAAAATGTCACTTGGGTCTTTGCATATGGCACAATAATGGTGTAGCTGGTTAAAACTGGTCAAAGTTAAGCCTTTTCTGTTGATTTATACGGGTTTTAATTTGTAGCCATTTACTTATAATGATGAGGTCACGAAATCGATCTGACCTTAGGTCACCGATATTACAAATTCGAGATACACGAATTGTAGGTACTTATGGTCTAATTAAGTTATGTGAGCTTGAAACTGCTCGGTCAATCACTTTGGCACGACCACAAACTTTCAAAAACTTGCTTGGAGTGGGGTCACTTAACCCTCGCCCTACGGGAGCTTTTTTCATCTTCGCCCTACGGGGGGTTGGCAGGCCCCCCTGTTAACTTTCAAACCAAGCAACTTAGAGCAATGCGGTAAGAACCAACATGTTGCTAGTCATGTTTAGAATCTAACAGTATGCGATTTTTAGGTTTAAGCTCAACGAGTGACCTTCCAGGTCAAGTGAATGACCTCGGATTGACCACGTCCAGAACAGCCATTTTGCTCTGTCAGAAAACCTCAAAATTAGAAATTGATAAATGTAAATGAAAAGACATGTTCCTAGACCAGTTTTGTCTCAGAAATACAGAAAAGGTAATGATTTGTTCGTATCTTGTCAAAAAAGTCCAACAAAGTTATACAAAAAAAAATGACGTCATGAGTTTCTTTTACTTAGGGAGCCATCACTTAGCCAAGAATAGAGACATTGCTTTCAAATTTGGTTTGGATATTGCCCATACTCAGTTCGCTCACATATATTCCGGTTTTTCTAACATCTTTGAACATTTTGATTTTGTGGTGATTTAAACAAAAAAATAGGGATAAAATACCCAAAATTTCGGAAATCCGAGATTGCCATTTTAAAGGGAAATAATGACCTTTTGATTTTGTTAGCAACAATTGCTTAGGCTACCGCTATGATTTTACAATTATTGTATTTAAATTTAAGAATTAAATAAAATTATTCCCAAATTGAAATTTGTAAGTTTGGAAAAAATACAAAACAAGTACCTTGTGTACTTCATGAAGGTCATTGACAAATTCGTCCTTCCCTACCATTGTTTACATTGAGTGCGCGGCATTTTTGGAGGCTCTGTGACGTTTCCGATCAAACTGAGCGCTGCTAGGACACACGCTAGTAGCGCTTTCGTTCTCCATGGCAACCAGGCGTCAGCCAATCAAAAGCCAGAAAGGGAATACTTTCTGGCTTTTCATTGGCTCACGCCTGGTTGCCATGGAGAACGAAAGCGTTACTAGCGCTACTAGCGTGCGTTCGCTACAGAGCGTCACGAATGTTGCTGATGCGCCAAAGATGTAAACACTAACGGGTTGTGTCTATTCAATGATAAGGGTATGGTAGAACAAGCTGAAGAGGAATCTTTCAAGCATCTATTTCACACACATTTGGCATATAGAGACATTTTAATGGAAGTTTGGTTTAAGTTAGGCGAATTTCATTGTATCATTCAGTTGTACTTAGAAACATTGACGTCTTTTTAATTTGTATCTTAAGATGGTGTTAGCAAACTGCCGGAAAACGTTCAAACATAGATCGTTGCTACTAAATAGCAAAGGTATGGTAGAAAAAGTTGAAGGATATTATTCGAATTTTGTTTTATGAATCAAGAAGTGATTGTTGCGTTACGACAACGCCATCATCACCTTAGACATGTTCTATTTCATGGTTATTAAGCAAGTATATTCAAATTTAAATCAAGCGCGGATGGCAAAAACATTCAAGTACCATAAAATGGGTCAAGTACTTACCGATCCGTTGTTTTCAGCGGGGAGCGCTTGAGCGGGTCCAAATTGAAATAACTTTGGCTAGGAACAGTTTTAGGCAAAAGGTGATAGATTTACAATATATTTTGGTCTCGTCTGTCGATTTCAAGAGATAACTCCATTTTTTTGGGAAAAGGTCATTATTTCCCTTTAAAGAGAATGTCATTTTGTATCTTTGGTGAATTGCGTTTGTAATTTTCTTTAAAACTCTGTTTTCTACGATTTTTCAAATATGTATCGTTTTTCCACCAACATGACGCCATCAAAACATAATTATCTCCCAAACTACTTAAAGGAAATAGTTCACCTTGGAAATTCTTTACCAAACACGATTTGATTATATGTTTAATACAATTTCTTTTATATTGTCAAAAATGGACTTATATCGCGCCGATTCAGGACATAAGGTCGTAAATTTGTATTGTTTATCAAAACTATATGCATACTCTCTGAGTCAGAGTCCTGACGTCACGCGAATGTAAAAAATGGTTCAGCCAATCAGATTTGAAAGTAGTCGCGTAAGGATAGACTCGCATTGGAGATGTGCCAACCGGCGGTCGGCGGTTCGCTTGCTAGCACCAGCTGCAAGCTGATTGGCTGATGGTATAGCCTCTGCCCGGGCTAGAACCAGTACAACATTCTTTCGCCAGCACCACATTCCTTCGCCAAAAAATCGAATATATTCGGCTGGAAAGTCTTTTCAGTCAAGAAAACTTGCAGATAAGGGTTTCCAAACACGGGCTACAAAACTGCTATCTCAGTTTAAAACTAATGTTGAAGGTGAACTATTTCCTTTAATCAATTTCAATTAAATGTGTACAGCGTATGTATAATTGTTGTAAACGCAGCTACTGAAAATTTCAGCAAGATGCGCCGCATGTGTAGAAAGTTATTCAAGAAAAACCTCAGGGAGTTGGGGGGGGGGGGGGGGGCGGCTGTCAGCCCCCCGTAGGGCGAGGGTTAACTCGCGACTTACTGGGGGGTCTATGTCCCCCCCTCCCGTTATTTTGCGATAACTCTTAAACCAACACTATTATCGTCACCAACCTTTCAGTACCTTCTCTCACATCAATTCTACACATGTAGGCCAAAGAAAAAGATGATGTTATGATAGGTCAGCCGGGAATGACGTCAGAGTGACGTCATGTTCCTCAGTTTTTGTTGAAAAATAATTGTTTGCGGAAAACGCTGTCAAAAGTGCAATGTTTGAGATAAAATAAATTGTCTTCAATCAAATTACTGACAATAGACAAGGCTTGATAAACTGCAATCTCTGATTTTTATTTTGTTATTCAAAATTTTGAGAATTCCAAATACATTTGTTTTTGTTTTTACAAAATTGTCATATTTTTTTTAGAGTTATCCAAAAACCGGAATGCCTGTGATCGACACGTGTTTGGTGAATATGTCTACCAAATTTCAAGTCGATATCTTCAAAAATGGCTGACTTATGACCTTTAAATGACCAAATCGACCACCTCTCACAGCATTACTATGCATACAAAATGCATTTCCGTTTTTGATTTTTACTTCTATTTCTATGAAAGAAACAAGGTTCTAAGGTCATTTGTCGTGTCCTAGACGAAAAACAAACACATAAACATGTGTTACAACGCCTAATGACCGTAATCTGCAGTTTGACTCCGTGACCCCGGATGACCTTGACCTGACCCCAGGTCATAAACAGCTTAGAATAGTGCTAGAAGTGTCATACACACGAATCATACCGATTTATCGACTGCTTATGCGTTTAATATCGCAATTCTGCGCGACAATTCCATCCATCGAGACCTTTTGACACGGTCAAACCTTTTGTATTTGACCTGACCTGTGACGTTATCGGTGACCCCGAGGTCAACAACATTAGGATTCCCTCTATTAATTGCCAGGGCTATCGAATGCCGTTTTATTTTTTGCAATCGGTCCAGTAGTTTCGAAGATCCGAGGGGGGAGGGCCACCCCCCCCCCCCCCTGTAAGTCGCGTTATGGAATATACCCCAGTAACTCACGGGTTAACGTGACCTGTTGACCTGACCTGAGATGACTCGAGATACAAATAAATAGACACAATGTTGGTAATTGATGCCCAAATAGCTATGCCAAGTTTGGCGGCGCTGCGCGCCGCCGTTTTCCCAATATTTATGAAAACCTCAGGTGGGTGGATATCTGCGCCCCCCCCCCCCCCCACGTCGGTGAGCGTGTTAATACTTCACATGGTGCCAAAGGTACAAAGGTAGTCAGTTCCTGCAAATGATTTTGTATCAGACTACGCACTTATCAGTCAATCTACGCATCGGGTCTCTTCAACATGAGCCTGTCGGACGTTTTGTTGCGACCATTTAGGGGCCCTGCAAAATATAGAGACCTAAATCCGAGGAGATACTATTTCCCTTTTTTGGGGTGGGGACCTTTGGCCGAGGGGGCCCCTGGGGATGCCGTGCCCGTGATTGCCGAAGGTCTGGCTGCGCCCCTGACCATTTCCTTTAAAGGAAATAATTCACCTTCAACATTAGTTGAACTATTTAGAGGTGAACTATTTTCACAACATTAGAGGTGAACTATTTCCTTTAAAGGAAATAGTTCACCTTCAACATGAGTTGTAAACTGAGATAGTAGTTTTGTAGCCCGTGTTGAAAAACTCCTATCTGCAAGTTTTCTTGACTGAAAAGACTTCAGCCGAATATATTTGATTTTTTGGCGAAAGAATGCGGTGCTGGCAAAAGAATGTGGTGCTGGATCTAGCCCGGGCGGAGGCTATACCATCAGCCAATCAGCTTGCAGCTGCAGTGCTAGCAAGCGAACCGCCGGCCGCCGGTTGGCACATCTGTAATGCGAGTCTATCCTTACGCGACTACTTTCGAATTTGATTGGCTCAACCATTTTTTTAATTCGCCTGAAGTCAGGACTCTGACTCAGAGAGTATGCATATAGCTTTGATAAACAATAATAATGTACTGCCTTCTGTCCTGAATCGGCGCGATATAAGGTCATTTTTGACAATATAAAAAGAAATTGTATTACAAAATATAATCAAATCGTATTTGGGAAAAAATTCAAAGGTGAACTATTTCCTTTAATTGCGACTATGATCACCCAAAGTGTTCACAGTGGTATAATACACATTCTGCATGAGCTAAAGTGAGATGTTGGAAAGGGTCAAGGTCAAGGTCAGGTCACAAAAGGTCACTATGCGTAAAAGATCTACCAAAGTCATGTGACACATGTTTTATGGACTACTTTACACGTAGCATTCGATAGTGATATTCATTTTACCATCTGAATTCTGACCTCATTTAATTGAAGATAGTGTCAAGCTCAGGTCAAGGTCAGGTCACACAAGGTCAAAATTTGAAATTGATAAATCTAGATAAAAAGGCATGTTTCTAGACCAGCTTTGTCTCAGAAACACAGTGATGACATTTATTTGTCTGCATTTGGTCATTAAAAGCAAACAAAAACGTAATTTCAAAATATGACGTCACGAGTTGCCATACTTAGTGAGCCATAAGTCAGTCAAAAAGAGAGATATTGCTTTGAAATTTGGTTTGGATATTGCTCACATTTGGTTCCCCAACATATATCCCAGTTTGTTAAACCTGCCCCGATTTGTGCAATGTGCGTCCCTCCCCTGGTTAACGCAAAGCCTTAGCGCAATCGGTAAGATGCACTGTGACTGGACTTCAAAGCTGGAGATCCCTGTCCGAATCTCTCGGGCAATTGTATTATATTGTATTGTATTGCAGCAAAACAGCCACAGGCACCGCACAGAGCCCAGTTGGTTGCAGTCAGACTAGGATAAATTACAACATTCACAGATAACGCGAGTCCACACGAAACACAGGCCCGCACAGTACACACAGCAAAAACACAACACCACACTGTACCGTAAAAACAACAGCATAAAGTAGCCATTAAAAGCGATGGTAAAAGTAAAAATTATATTAAATGAAGCGCTGGTGGAGGCAAAAGACCTAAAAGTAAAAAGGATATATAAATTAAAGCCATGACTACTCACATAAGGAGATGTGGCTCGCAGTAGCACCTCTAGCCTGAGTAAGTGCCCTGATCATCAGCGAACTTCAGGATATCTGAACGAAGAGAGCGCGACGGAAGAAATAAATCAGTCTGAGGGCTGCTGCCTGTGAGGGAGTTAAACAGTTGTGGTAGACGAACCAGGGAACCCCTCTTCACGCAGTCCACTCTCCCACTTCCACGAGATACGTGGAAGAGCTCAGGGCGCCGCGTGCGTCGGCCTGGTGCCGATAATGGGAACATTTCCACAAGTTCGGCGCAGTCCAGGCGGCCACCAAACACTGAACACATAAACATAAGATCCATCTGAGTAAAACGCGACCTGACAGGTGCGCAGCCGAATCGTTTAACCCTATTTGTAACAGGGGGAGGGGGGGGGGGGGGGGGCGGGGGCGGATTCCGCCCCCCCCCTCATGTTTTTCGCAGATATCTCCAGAACGGCTGGGAGCAGGCCCATGAAATTTTGGGACTTTTCATATAATTGAACTCCGCATTTGGAGTCAAAATTTTGAGTTCTTAACTTGAACAGAGGCGGTTCCAGGGCACAGTTTTGGGTGGGTTCGGAGGCGACATTTGGCGAAAATACGGAAATGCGATCTTCACGGTTTCTTCCTAACTGCATCAAGTATGAAGGAGTTACATCGGCTTACTGTGATTGCAACAAGTGCAAATTAGATGATGTTAATGAAATATCATACAAAATTGCATGGCAGAGGCGGTTTCAGGGGCTTGAAAAGGGGGGGTTTCCAGGAAGTATTCAATGCTTGGCGGGAAGCCAATAGAGCAATGTAAGGGGCATTTATAGCTATCAAGATGTAAAAGATAGCTTCTGCTTCCATTATTTGCATAATTTATTACATATAGAGTTTCAGGGGCGTGTTCAGGAACATGAAAAGGGGGGTGACTGGCATGGTGATGACGATATGCCAGCGATAACGGCGCAATATACGTTTAGCTTATAATAATATATGCACATATGAGACCAGAAAGGGAATAAAGTCATTTTTTTTGCATAGGCGCGTTCAGGAATGGATGAAAGGGGGTCATATTATTGCAAGGAAACTAAGAGGCATGGGCGTACAATGACATAACATACTGCAGTTTTCGGATGAAACACGCACCACAGGCTACTCTACGAACGTTTATAAGATAATAGGCGAGTCCAGGTAGGGTAAAAAGGTGGGTAGGCAATGTTAATTGAAGTTGTAAGTGAAATAGTCACTGTTGACTAGTTAGTATCATAATAGCGGATAATATACTTATCAAAAGGTCTTGCGCCGCCCTAGTTTGGATCCTGGATACGCCTATGATGAAGTACAACATGCAAAAAGGAACTATCTATGATCAGTAACATATTTATAGTGCTGGGTAGCAACTTGTCTGCGGTTAATATTTTTCCCAATTTTACCCCCCTTTTTCACTAATCTGGTGCCGCCTATCGCAACAAATATGATTTATAACTGTTTGTTCTAATGTCTCAATCACATACCATTTCATTTATTAAAAAAACACATCAAAAAATGGTTTTATTACGCATTTACTTCACCCCCATATTGAGTGACCTGCACACGCCTATGATTTTTGAATTTTCAAACGTCACCGTCATATATCAATTTCCAATTCAATCTCTATCGATTCCTATTAGTTGTGTTAAAATCGGTCGATAAACATGAAAGCTATGTTGGATCAAAAATACCACTATTTTTTTTTTGTTTTTTGCCCCCCTGTTGCCCCCCTATCCCAAATTTATATTTTGTTATTATTTATAAATGTAGATCGTGTTGAGGGGAACCAAACACCGTTTCATTTTTGAAAATCGGACGGGTAGATCTCGAGATCTCCGGGGGGGGGGGTGGACGGAATCCGCCCCCCCCCCCTGTTACAAATAGGGGTAGCCAGGAGCCTGTTACAAATAGGGTTAAGCAGTGATTTGTAGTCGAGTGGTGGGCACGTTGCTTGCGTCTTTGATCCCAGCCACAGGAATCGGTGTTGTAGGCGTTCGAGTCTACGTAGGTGGGTGACTGCAGCGCCGGACCAGATTACGCTACCGTATTCCATTATCGACCTCACGTGTGCCTTGTAAGCGGCAAGGGCTGCGGTATGGTCAAATCGCGTTTTGTGTGCGCGAACGGACATCTGCATGCTCCTCATGAGCAGCCCTAGCATTCGGTTAGCCTTGGAGACGGTGGCGTCTACGAGGTCTGCAAATGTGAGCTTAGCGTCTAAAATGACGCCAAGGCCACGCATGCCCACACATCGCTCAAGCTGGTAACCATCCAGCACGTAAGAGACTAGAAAAGGCGAGATCATCCTTTCATCGACATCGGACCTACGGACGCCTTCTAGCCAGCCTTCTCCAGCTCTTCACCGCTTCCGGGTGCGGGACCCTGTCCACGTGCTTGTGGCAGGGTCGTTAGACCCTTAGATAGGTAGCCCTTAGATATTTTTAAGTAGGTAACGTAATTTCCACAATTTGCAAGGTAGAGAACCCGCTTCATTCTTTAGATTAATTGCAGCTGGCAACACGTTCTGCCGTGTGTGCCACGTTAACGTAACTTAGGTTATTCATTAAACTTTCCCCTCCCTCCTCCGGTCATGGCGACCTCCCCGCCCCTCCGTCCCCTCATGGCGACTTCCCCGCCCCTCCGTCCCCTCATGGCGACCCCCCCGCCCGGCCCCCTTCAGGAGTCTCTCCCCTCCCGTCCCGGCGCGCGGCCACCCCCCGGCTTACTTCAGAAGCCACCCGATCCCCTTCAGGGGTCTGCCCCCCCCCCGGACGGTCCTCCTGGACCCCCCGGCTCCCCTCAGGAGCCTCGCCTGGACCGACCCGGTGCTTGGCTCCCCCCCAACACCTCGCCACCCGACGGGCCTGCTCTCCTCCTCATTCAGAAGAAGGACGGAGTGACCATGAGGCACTCCAACCTGTTCGCGGTGCGCCGCCAACTGGTCGCCCTCTGCGGAGAGGTGGCCAGCGCGCGCTCCATCCGTTCCGGCGCTCTGCTGGTTCAGACCCTGTCTGACCAGCAGACTGCCACCCTCCTAGCCATCCCGTCTTTCATAGACAAGGCTTGTGAGGTGACGGCCCCCGACCACATGAATTCCTGCCAGGGATTCATCCTGTACCCCGAAGTCAGCAATCTGACTGAGACCGTGCTCCTCCAGGAGCTAGTGACTCAGGGGGTGACAGAAGTGGTCCGGATGCGGTCTAAGCGACCAGGCCCCAACCCCATGGTCCGGCTGCGTTTCCGGGGCTTACAGCTCCCGGAACGCATCTACTGTGGCTACATAGTAGTCACAGTCAAGGAGTGGACCCAAGGGCCACTGCAGTGCAGAGCCTGCTGGCGGTTTGGCCACCACCAGCGTCAGTGCCACGCCCGCCAGTCCATCTGCGGGAAGTGCGCCGAGACGCACGACACAGCCCAATGTGTCGGTGGCGACACCGCAGCCACTCGCTGCGTGTCGTGCGGGGCCGCCCACCCCGCATGGTCCCGTGACTGCCCTGCCCGAGCGATAGCCGCCGAGCAGACCCGGGCCCGCAAGGCGATCCCCCCCCCCCCCACCCCACCTCCCATCCCAGCGCTGGCCCCCAGCGTCTGGCCCCCGCTGCCCCCATCCCACAGAACCCCACCCGTGCCCTCCCGTCGGACCTCAAGTGGGTCCACCCCACCGGTGCCACCGCCTGCCTCGTCACAGCGGCGGCAGTGCACACCCCCATCGACGGCAGAGCAGGCCGAGCCCCACCCCATCTCAGCCGAGTCCCTTCTGGACTCTGGCAGTGCCCCAGCGGCACCCACACCCACCCCCGCCGAATCTCTGGCGGAGTCCCCGGTCGAGTCCTCTGACGCTGACGCTGACGCTGAGGACTCTGACGCCTCTCTAATCAGAGCCGTCAACCGCCAACTCCCAAACTCCCACCCTCCTCCTCTCTCTGAAGACAGTCGGTCCCTCTCCCCGCCATCCCTCTCCTCCCCCCACCCTCCTTCCCAGCTCCCTCGCCCTATAATACCGGATAGCCCCCCCTCTGAACGTAACTGCTACCGCCGCAATTTGAGACGGTTCAACAAGAAACAATAAATCACCTCCAACAAAATACTTCATTAAGTTATTTCTGACTAACTGTTAAATCGTGCTGCTGCTCACGTGGGAGTTGCGGGTTGGCTGCCGGTGTCTTGTTGCGGGGGCCCCCTGCTGGATCTCGGCCGCGCGGCGAAGGGTTCTTCGTTGCGTGGCTGATTTGGCGGGGGATTTCTGCGATGGGACGCCGATGGTTGATGTGCGGTTTTGCGTTGGCGGCGGCATGATTCCCTGCCAAACTAGTCAGAAATAACTTCCTGACTAACTGTTAAATCAAGTTACTGCTGACGCGGGAGTTGTGTGTTGGCTGCCGGTGTCTTGTTGCGGGAGCCCCCTGCTGGATCTCGGCCGCGCGGCGAAGGGTTCTTCGTTGCGTGGCTGATTTGGCGGGGGATTTCTGCGATGGGACGCCGATGGCTGATGTGCGATTTTGCGTTGGCGGCGGCATGATTCCCTGCCAAACCAGATCACACGCCGATGCTGCGCCGCGGTGCGGTGGCTGCTGCGCTGCGGTGCAGTGTCCACTGCGCTGCGGTGCAGTATCCACCCTGTCAAACTTTTTTACACTGTTAGGTGATAGTTATCTTGTATTGATAGGTCCCCTCTTAGATTATCTCTACCAAACACGTTTAGCTAAACAAATATAACAGGGGTTTTTTGCCTTGCGCATTTTTGGCCCACCGCGCAGGTTTTTCCCCTTTGCTATAGACGCTGGGTTTTTTATTATTCAGGACTTTTCGCCCAGCTAAACACACCCCACAACCAGGTCTCGCCGAGGCGCCGGAGCTAGGGAGACTGGCAACAGTCTCCCGCTGTTGCAATGACGGCACCCCACGGCTCCATCAACTCTGACACTGTACAAGTATTCTGCTCTGTGTGTGTATGAAATATATTGTGTATGTATGTGTCTTGTGTTTTATTTTAACTTTGACTTTGAACGAAATACTTAACGTAAGATAGACTTTAGATTTACTGTGAACAATTCACTTAACGTAAAATAGCTACCCTATTCCCTTTCTTGCTCGGGTTCCCATAAACCGACTAACGTAACTCTTTGCCTGGCAAATTGCCAGAAGTACTTTCCCCAAACCCGGGATATGGCTATAGGCCGGTCCAAAAAAGAGAAAAAAAAGAAGAAAAGCGAGATCCTTTTCATCGACATCGGACCTGCGGACGCCTTCCAGCCAGCCTTCGCCAGCCCTCCACCGCTTCCGGGTGCGGAACCCTGACCACGTGCGTGTGGCAGGGTTGTAGACCCTTAGATAGGTAGACTTGAGATATTTTTAAGTAGGTAGATTCATTAGATACAAATTTTGTATTGGCAATAGGCCTCCTCCACGGTTTAGGTCCCCTCCAGTCTTGAGAAGTTAATTTGCAGTTGCCAACACGTTCTGTCGTGTGTGGCAATTAACGTAAACAGTTAGCCCCCATCCATCCCCTCCTGAGCCACGACGATGGCTACCCCCCCGGAACTCCGCCCCCCCCCCCCCCGACCCGCCCGACCCCCCTCCGGGGTCCCCCGGCGCGCGACCGCCCTCCCCCTGGACGGTCCCCCTCCCAGCCCCCCTCAGGGGCCCCGCCCGCCCCGCCCCCCCCCCCCCCCCCGACCCGCCCAACCCCCCTCCGGGGTTCCCCGGCGCGCGACCGCGCGCCCCCCTGGACGGTCCCCCTCCCAGCCCCCTCAGGGGCCCCGCCCGCCCCGTCCAGGGGCCTGGCAGGCGCCGGACTCCCATCCCCCCGACCCCGACCCCCTTCAGGGGTCTCCCCCCCTGGTTACCTTCAGGAGCCAGGCCGTCCCGGTGCCCGGCTCCCGCCGGACACCTCTCCCCCGGACGGACCGGCACTCATGCTGGTCCAGCGCAAGGACGGCGGGTCGATGAGACACGCCAACCCCTTTGCAGTGCGCCGCTGCCTGGTGGCAATCTGCGGAGAAGTCCACAGCGCCCGCACCATCCGCTCAGGGGCTCTGCTGATTAAGACCAGATCTGGTCAGCAGACTGACGCCATCATGGCCCTGAAGTCCTTCATGGACAGGCCATGCGAGGTGTCTGCACCCGACCGCATGAACTCTTGCCAAGGGTTCATCTACTCCCCGGACGTCAGCATGCTGACAGAGACCGTGCTCCTCCTCGAGCTCGTGTCTCAGGGAGTGACCGAGGTGGTCAGGATGGGGTCGAAGAGGCCCGGTCCGAACCCCATGGTGCGGCTCCGGTTTAGGGGACTGGTCCTCCCCGACCGGATTTATTGCGGGTACATTACTGTACCCGTAACGGCGTGGACCCCGGGTCCCCAGCAGTGCCGTGCCTGCTGGAGATTCGGACACCACCAGCGCTCCTGTCACGCCAGCCACTCCACCTGTGGCAAGTGCGCCCAGTCGCACGACACAGATGACTGTGTCGGTGGTGACACCGCAGCCCTGCTGTGCGTGTCCTGCGGCGGTCCCCACCCAGCGTGGTTCCGGGACTGCCCTGCCCGAGCGGCCTGGGTCGAGGAGACCCGAGCCCGCCGGGCGGGCCCCGCCGCCCCCCCCCCCCTCCCATCCCAGCGCTAGCCCCAGCGCCTGGCCGCCACTCCCCCACCCCACCGAACCCCACCCGCGCCCTCCCCCCGTCGGGCCCCACGTGGGTCCCCCCTCCCTGGTGCCGCTGGCAGCTCCGCCGGAGCGGCCCAGCGTGACGTCACCGACGGCAGACCCGAGCGGGCCCTGCCCTTCGTCAGCCGAGTCCCTCCAGGACTCCGGCCGTGCCCAAGCGGCACAAACTCCCACCCCCGCCGAGCATCAGGCGGAGTCAGCGGTCGAGGCCTCGGGGGAAGACTCCGGGGACTCTTCCGCGGAGGAGACCGATGCGTCCCTCATCCGGGCTTTTGGAAGCCGGGTCCCCACCTCCCAGCCCCGCCCCGCTCGCTACCGCCCTCCGCCCTCGCCCTGCTCCGCTCGCTACCACTCTCCGCCCTCCCGCGCCTCCTCCCGGTCTCTGTCTCCCTCCCGCCCTGGCCAGCTCCCTGAACGGACCCGACCACCCCGCCGGAGACGGACACGAGCGACCGCAAGGCGCGGTCAGAATAGCAACTCCCGATGAACCAAAATCAAACTGAATTCGTCCTCCAATGGAATGTTAGATCTTTAATATCACATTGGGGGCAATTCAAACATTATGTCTTAAATAATAATCCGTTAGTAGCCGCTGTTCAGGAAACCCATTTCATTGACGCCGACTTTAATAATTATACTCTTAAAATCTCCGGCTATAGTCTCTACACAAATAACGTAAATGCATCACCGCGCCGAGGCGGCTCGGCTTTGCTTATTTCAAACCAACTTTTGCATCACCAAATCGACCTTCAAACAACCTTAGACGCAGTCGGCGTCAATATTGAAATCGCTCAGCTAGAACTAACTCTTATCTCAATTTATTTCCGTCCTACCGAGGACATAGACATTGATTCTCTTTCCCAGCTTATTACAAATATTAACACCCCATGTCTGATTATGGGCGATTTCAACGCGCATAGTCGGGCGTGGGGCTGCCTCCGTGATTCCCGCCGAGGCCAAATTATGCTGGACCTACTGGACCGGCATAATTTGGTCTTCCTTAACGACCAATCACCTACACACGTACACCACTCAGGAGGCGAGGTGACTTACAGCGCCATTGATCTCGCCTTCGCCACACCACGCATCGCGACTCTTTTTACATTTAACGCACAATCAGACCCTCTTTTTAGCGATCATTTCCCAATTCACTTAGAACTACAAGCCCCTTCAGGACAGACAAATTTTTACTCCCTGCCTAGATGGAACCTTCGCAAAGTCGACTGTTCCTCCTTTCAAAAACACATTGACACTAGTCACCCCGCAGACTCCCAGACCGCCATTAACACTTTTTTAAACACTATTCTCACATCACCTCACCAACACATTCCACACACACGCACACACACACAACACCACCCGAGGCAGCGCACTGCCCCGTGGTGGAACACAGAATGCCAGAGAGCGGTCGCCCTCCGGAAAAGAGCATTTCGGAAATTCCAAGCTTGTATAACTGCAGCAAACGAACACGAAGTACGGAAAACTCGCTCTCTGGCTAAAACAATCATTGACAAAGCAAAAAAAAAGAATCTTGGCAGGAATTCTCATCTACCTTTAATCGATTTACCTCCCTCTCAAAAATTTGGACATTAATTAAATTGTTTTCAAATAAAGACCACCGGCATACAAAATCCCACACTTACAAATACACAACACATCTTACACGCTTCCCCTAGAGGTGGCAACACAATTTGGACAACACTACGCTAACATATCATCAACACAACAATGTACACCAACTTTTACTAACAAACTTAATGATCAATTTCAATCTATTAGCTTTGACTCTAATAACGTAGAAATCTATAACTCTCCTTTTACCAACTCAGAGTTAACGTATGCTATCGGTAAATGTGGTAAAACTTCTGTAGGGCCAGATCAAATTGATTACTCTTTCTTTAAAAACTTGACAGAGACTGGTCTCACCAACTTACTAACAGCCTTCAATACCATGTGGTTTGATGGCACTTTCCCTGAATCTTGGCATAATAGTACACTAATTCCTATACTTAAACCTCGCAAACCTAAATCTTCTCCCGCTAGCTATCGCCCTATTTCTCTAACTAGTTGTGCATGTAAACTATTCGAACGCATGGTTAATGGACGCATCAGGACATACATTGAATCAAATAATTTACTTTCCCCACACCAAAGTGGTTTTCGACCTGGTCGCTCCACTGCGGACAATTTAGTTGGTCTTATCGACTCTGTCCAGCGCGGCTTTCGAGGGAGAGAGGTCACAGTTGCCCTCTTTCTTGATTTGAGAGCTGCGTTTGACAGAGTCAATAAGACTGCACTTCTAGTAAAGGTCCATAAGGCCGGAATTCGAGGTCGACTCGCTAAATTTATCTAAAACTTTTTAGAAAATAGAACTTTTAATGTAAGGTGCGGCAACACATATTCTCCAAATCAAAATCAGGACCACGGTGTCCCACAGGGATCGGTCCTCTCCCCGACCCTATTTTTTATTATGATTAACGACATTTTCAGTAATATTAACAAGATCGACAAAGGTCTTAAATTTTCAATGTACGCTGATGACCTGGCGGTGTGGTTCTCGCACCCGAGTGTCGATCAAGCCAGCAAAATGTTACAACTAGTACTCATTGATATAAAGGTATGGTGCGACCAATGGGGTCTGGAAATTTATCCAAGTAAATCTGCATCTCTAATTTTTTCAAAGAAACCTGCATATGTGGAACCCTACATTCCATTAAAATATAACAACCAAATTATCCCTTTCGTCAAATCATTCAAGTATCTGGGAATAACGCTAGACACACGTCTCTCGTTCATCCCACACTTCAATGATTTAGTGCAGAGATGTACGAGACGAATTAATATTATGAAGTCATTGGCTGGTCGAGAGTGGGGCGCAGATCGTGCCACTCTTCTCCAACTATATACTTCCCTGATACGCCCAGTACTGGATTATAACGCATTCTTATTTGATGACATATGTTCCAAACAAATTAAAAAATTGCAAACTGTCCAAAACGCTGCCTTGCGGATCGTGACTGGAGCCTGCCGCACCACCAACACCACAAACTTACACATCGACACAAACATTCCCACACTCTGCCGCCGACGCAAATACACACTACTTAGATTCTACACCAGAGCAAGTTCACACCCCACACGCCCAACATTCCACATCTTAAATCACCCCGCACCCACAAGACGACAAACACTACTACAAAAACGACACCCACTCATCAGTCACAGAATCAGACAAATACTCGCACTATTCAACATTCCACACATCAACACAATGCCAACGCCACCACTCACATCTCACTGGCTCGACACAACACCAGACACACACCGCCTCTTCACACACAACAAAAACACAGTCACGGCGGCAGAGACACACACACTCTTCAACGAACACAAAGCACAACACAACACATACACATACATATACACAGACGGCTCTCGAAGCGACGGCCGAACCGGTGGTGCATTCTACACAAACACAGTTAGCAATAACTTTAGACTTCCCGACATAAATAGCGCATACACAGCGGAATTGTCATCCATTTTATTAGCATTAATATATGTCAGAAAATAAAAACTTAAGGAAGTAGTCATTTGCACAGACTCGTCCGCCTCGCTCACGGCCATTTCCTCGATTAGTGACTGTAGAAACCCGATAGTATTTAAAATCAGACAGCTAATCAAGTATTTAAACAGTAAAAACAATAGTATTAAATTCCTCTGGATCCCAGGACACGCAGGTATCCCGGGAAACGAGGAAGCCGACAGACTTGCGAAATTGAGCCTAGAATTACCTTCAGTAAACCAACTTCCAAGCCCAGTATCAGACGTGTTAAATTATATTAATTCTCAACTTAGCATACTGCGCCAGAGCGAGTGGGACGCCGCTCCGCATTTTCATCTTTATCCAATCAAGCCAAAAGTCCAACATTTTATATCTAGTCACCAGAATTGTAGAGAGAAGGAGATAATATTGGCGCGCCTCCGTCTCGGTCAAACAAAAATTACTCATTATTATATTATGGAGAATCTCCCGCCACCAAATTGCCAACATTGCCCAGGTTATCCGCGCTACACAATCAAGCACTTACTTCTTACTTGCCCAGTACACAACGATAAACGACAGAACATTATTAATTACACACAACAAAATGGCATCACATTAAATCTTCAAACACTGTTAGGTGATAGTTATCCTGAATTGATAGGTCTCCTCTTAGATTATCTCTACCAAACACGTTTAGCTAATCAAATATAACAGGGGGTTTTGGCCTTGCGCATTTTTGGCCCACCGCGCAGGTTTTTTCCCCTTTGCCTTAGACGCTGGGTTTTTTATTATTCAGGACTTTTCGCCCAGCTAAATACACCCCACAACCAGGTCTCGCCGAGGCGCCGGAGCCAGGGAGACTGGCAACAGTCTCCCGTTGTGGCAATGACGGCACCCCCACGGCTCCATCAACACTGACATTGTACAGGTGTATTGTAATAAAAATATGTATGCATGTGTGTCTCGTGTTTGACTTATTTTTGACCTTGAACGAAATACTTAACGTAATGATATATATTATATTTGACCTTGAACGAAATACTTAACGTAATGTTAGATATTATATTTACTTGAACAGTAAATTTTCCGGGTCTACATAAACCGGTTAACGTAATTAATTAACGTAAAATAGCTACCCTATTCCCTTGCTTGCTCTGGTCCACATAAACCGATTAACGTAACTCTTTGCCTGGCAAATTGTCAGAAGTAATTTCCCAAACCCGGGAAATGGCTATAGGCCGGTCCGGGTAGTAAAAAAAACGAAAAAAAACGAGATCGAACAACATCCTTTCATCGACATCGGACCTTGGACGCCTACCAGCCAGCCTTCGCCAGCCCTCCACAGCTTCCGGGTGCGGAACCCTGACCACGTGCGTGTGGCAGGGTTGTAGACCCTTAGATAGGTAGACTCTATATATTTTTAAGAAGGTAGATTCATTAGATACAATTTTTTATTGGCAATAGGCCTCCTCCACGGCTTAGGTCCCCTCCAGTCTTGGGAAGTTAATTTGCAGTTGCCAACACGTTCTGTCGTGTGTGGCAAGTTAACGTAAGCAGTTAGCCCCTATCCTATCCCTGAGCCACGACGATGGCTACCCCCGGAACCCCCCCCCCCCCCCACCCCTCCGGGGTTTCCCGGCGCGCGACCGCGTGCCCCCCTGGACGGTCCCCCTCCCAGCCCCCCTCAGGGGCCCCGCCCGCCCCGTTCAGGGGCCTGGCTCTTGCCGGACTCTCCTCCCCCCGACCCCCCTCAGGGGTCCCCCCCCTCCCAGCCCCCCTCAGGGGCCCCGCCCGCCCCGTCCAGGGGCCTGGCTCTCGCCGTCCTCCCGTCCTTCCGACCCTCCCGACCCCCCTCAGGGGTCCCCCCTCCCAGCCCCCCTCAGGGGCCCCGCCCGCCCCGTCCAGGGGCCTGGCTCTCGCCGTCCCCCCGACCCTCCCGACCCCCCTCAGGGGTCCCCCTCCCGTTCCGGCGCGCGCCCCCGATCCCCCGGCTCCCATCAGGAGCCCCGCCCCGACCGTCCCGGTGCCTGGCTCCCGCCAGACACCTCTCCACCCGACGGACCGGCTCTCCTCCTCATCCAGAGGCTGGACGGGGTGAGCTTTCGCCAAGCGAACCCCTTCGCGATCCGACGCCGGCTGGTCACCCTCTGCGGAGAGGTGGCTTTCGCCAAAACCATCCGTAACGGCGGCCTGCTGGTACAGACACTGTCTGACCAGCAGACAGAGCGGGTCATGGGCCTAACGTCCTTTCTGGACGCGGCCTGTGAGGTGTCTGCCCCTGACAGGATGAACTCCTGCCTGGGGTACATCTACTGCCCCGACGTAAACGGCCTTACCGAGGCCGTGCTCCTGCAGGAGCTTGTGACCCAAGGGGTCACAGAGGTCGTGAGGATGAGGTCCCAGAAGCCGGGACCGAATCCGATGATCAAGCTCCGGTTCCGGGGGCTAGACCTGCCTCAGCAGATTTACTGCGGCTACATCAGAGCCGCAGTAACAGAGTGGACCCCGGGGCCCCAGCAGTGCCGATACTGCTGGCGCTTCGGCCACCATCAGCGGAACTGCCACGCCCGTCTCCCCACCTGCGGGAAGTGCGCCTCGTCTCACGAGACAGCCCACTGTGACGGTGGCGACACCGCAGCGATGCGCTGCGTGTCGTGCGGCGGACCCCACGCCGCGTGGTCCCGGGACTGCCCGGCCAGACAGGCAGTGGTCGAAGAGACCAAGGCCCGACGGGCGACCCCGATCGCCCCGCCTCCCATCCCAGCGCTGGCTCCCAGCGTGTGGCCGCTGCTGCCAACCCCGACCCGGATCACGCCCACCCGAACCACGCCCTCTCCCCGTCGGACCCCACGCGGGTCCTCCCCACCGGTGCCGCCGGCTGCTCAGGCAGAGCGCCCCCGCGAGCGGCCGCCAAAGGCAGACCCAGTGTCCTGCCCCTCCCAGGCCAAGTCCCACACGGACTCTGGCCGTGCCCCAGTGGCACCCACGCCCACCCCCGCCGAACATCTGGCGGAGTCCCCAGCCGGGTCCCAGGACTCAGGTCCCCAGACCACCAGGGGGTCGTCCACGGAGGAAGACTCCGACGACTCGTCTGCAGGCGAGTCGGACACCTCACTGATCCGAGCCGTCACCCGCCGCGTGACCAGCCACCGCACCCAGCCTCGCCCCTCCCGCTCCCCGCCCTCCCGCCGCTCCCTCTCCCCGCCCTCCCGCCCCTCCCGCTCCCCGCCCTCCCGCCGCTCCCTCTCCCCGCCCTCCAGCCGCTCCATCTCCCCGCCCCCCCCCCCCCCCCGCCGCTCCCTCTCCCCGCCCTCCCCCTCCCCTGCTCTCAGAGGAAAGCAACTCAGGCTTCCAGCCCATCCGCCCCGCCCAGCTCCCTACAGATAGGTCGAGCCGCCCCCGCTCCCGCTCCCACTGCAGGCGTACCCGGGCGACCGCGAGGCGTGGTCTGGAAAGTAACTCACGATGAATAACAAACAATCAGAATTCGTCCTCCAATGGAATGTTAGATCATTAATGTCCCATTGGGGGCAATTCAAACATTATGTCTTAAATAATAATCCGTTAGTAGCCGCTGTCCAGGAAACCCATTTTATTGACGCCGACTTTAATAATTATACTCTTAAAATACCCGGATATAGCCTTTATACAAATAACGTAAATGCATCACCGCGCCGAGGCGGCTCGGCTTTGCTTATTTCAAACCAAATTTTGCATCACCAAATCGACCTTCAAACAACCTTAGACGCAGTCGGCGTCAATATTGAAATCGCTCAGCTAGAACTAACTCTTATCTCAATTTATTTCCGTCCTACCGAGGACAAAGACATTGATTCTCTTTCCCAGCTTATTACAAATATTAACACCCCATGTCTGATTATGGGCGATTTCAACGCGCATAGTCGGGCGTGGGGCTGCCTCCGTGATTCCCGCCGAGGCCAAATTATGCTGGACCTACTGGACCGGCATAATTTGGTCTTCCTTAACGACCAATCATCCACACACGTACACCACTCAGGAGGCGAGGTGACTTACAGCGCCATTGATCTCGCCTTCGCCACACCACGCATCGCGACTCTTTTTACATTTAATGCACAATCAGACCCTCCTTTTAGCGATCATTTCCCAATTCACTTAGAACTACAAGTCCCTTCAGGACAGACAAATTTTTACTCCCTGCCTAGATGGAACCTTCGCAAAGCCGACTGGTCCTCCTTTCCAAAGCCGACTGGTCCTCCTTTCAAAAACACATTGACACTAGTCACCCCGCAGACTCCCAGACCGACATTAACACTTTTTTAAACACTATTCTCACATCAGCTCACCAACACATTCCACACACACGCGCACACACACAACACCACCCGAGGCAGCGTACTGCCCCGTGGTGGAACACAGAATGCCAGAGAGCGGTCGCCCTCCGGAAAAGAGCATTTCGGAAATTCAAAGCTTGTATAACTGCAGAAAACGAACACGAAGTACGGAAAACTCGCTCTTTGGCTAAAACAATCATTGACAAAACAAAAAAAGAATCTTGGCAGGAATTCTCATCTACCTTTAATCGATTTACCTCCCTCTCAAAAATTTGGACATTAATTAAATCGTTTTCAAATAAAAGACCACCGGCATACAAAATCCCACACTTACAAATACACAACACATCTTACACGCTTCCCCTAGAGGTGGCAACACAATTTGCACAACACTACGCTAACATATCATCAACACAACAATGTACACCAACTTTTACTAACCAACTTAATGATCAATTTCAATCTATTAACTTTGACTCTAATAACGTAGAAATCTATAACTCTCCTTTTACCAACTCCGAGTTAACGTATGCTATCGGTAAATGTGGTAAAACTTCTGTAGGGCCAGATCAAATTGATTACTCTTTCTTTAAAAACTTGACAGAGACTGGTCTCACCAACTTACTAACAGCCTTCAATACCATGTGGTTTGAATGCACTTTCCCTGAAACTTGGCATAATAGTACGCTAATTCCTATACTTAAACCTCGCAAACCTAAATCTTCTCCCGCTAGCTATCGCCCTATTTCTCTAACTAGTTGTGCATGTAAACTATTCGAACGCATGGTTAATGGACGCATCAGGACATACATTGAATCAAATAATTTACTTTCCCCACACCAAAGTGGTTTTCGACCTGGTCGCTCCACTGCGGACAATTTAGTTAGTCTTATCGACTCTGTCCAGCGCGGCTTTCAAGGGAGAGAGGTCACAGTTGCCCTCTTTCTTGATTTGAGAGCTGCGTTTGACAGAGTCAATAAGACTGCACTTCTAGTAAAGGTCCATAAGGCCGGAATTCGAGGTCGACTCGCTAAATTTATCCAAAACTTTTTAGAAAATAGAACTTTTAATGTAAGGTGCGGCAACACATATTCTCCAAATCAAAATCAGGACCACAGTGTCCCACAGGGATCGGTCCTCTCCCCGACCCTATTTTTAATTAGATTAACGACATTTTCAGTAATATTAACAAGATCGACAAAGGTCTTAAATTTTCAATGTACGCTGATGACCTGGCGGTGTGGTTCTCGCAGCCGAGTGTCGATCAAGCCAGCAAAATGTTACAACTAGTACTCATTGATATAAAGGTATGGTGCGACCAATAGGGTCTGGAAATTTCCCCAAGTAAATCTGCATCTCTAATTTTTTCAAAGAAACCTGCATATGTGGAACCCTACATTCCATTAAAATATAACAATCAAATTATCCCTTTCGTCAAATCATTCAAGTATCTGGGAATAACGCTAGACACACGTCTCTCGTTCATCCCACACTTCAATGATTTAGTGCAGAGATGTACGCGACGAATTAATATTATGAAGTCATTGGCTGGTCGAGAGTGGGGCGCAGATCGTGCCACTCTTCTCCAACTATATACTTCCCTGATACGCCCAGTACTGGACTATAACGCATTCTTATTTGATGACATATGTTCCAAACAAATTAAAAAATTGCAAACTATCCAAAACGCTGCCTTGCGGATCGTGAATGGAGCCTGCCGCACCACCAACACCACAAACTTACACATCGACACAAACATTCCCACACTCTGCCGCCGACGTAAATACACACTACTTAGATTCTACACCAGAGCAAGTTCACACCCCACACGCCCAACATACCACATCTTAAACCACCCCGCACCCACAAGACGACAAACACTACTACAAAAACGACACCCACTCATCAGTCACAGAATCAGACAAACACTCGCACTATTCAACATTCCACACATCAACACAATGCCAACGCCACCACTCACACCTCACTGGCTCGACACAACACCAGACACACACCGCCTCTTCACACACAACAAAAACACAGTCACGGCGGCAGAGACACACACACTCTTCAACGAACACAAAGCACAACACAACACATACACATACATATACACAGACGGCTCTCGAAGCGACGGCCGAACTGGTGGTGCATACTTCACAAACACAGCTAGGAACAACTTTAGACTTCCCGACATAAATAGCGTATACACAGCGGAATTGTCATCCATTTTATTAGCATTAATATATGTCAGAAAAAAAACTTAAGGAAGTAGTCATTTGCACAGACTCGTCCGCCTCGCTCACGGCCATTTCCTCGATTAGTGACTGTAGAAACCCGATAGTATTTAAAATCAGACAACTAATCAAGTATTTAAACAGTAAAAACAATAGTATTAAATTCCTCTGGATCCCAGGACACGCCGGTATCCCGGGAAACGAGGAAGCCGACAGACTTGCGAAATTGAGCCTAGAATTACCTTCAGTAAACCAACTTCCAAGCCCAGTATCAGACGTGTTAAATTATATTAATTCTCAACTTAGCATACTGCGCCAGAGCGAGTGGGACGCCGCTCCGCATTTTCATCTTTATCCAATCAAGCCAAAAGTCCAACATTTTATATCTAGTCACCAGAATTGTAGAGAGAAGGAGGTAATATTGGCGCGCCTCCGTCTCGGTCATACAAAAATTACTCATTATTATATTATGGAGAATCTCCCGCCACCAAATTGCCAACATTGTCCAGGTTATCCGCGCTACACAATCAAGCACTTACTTATTACTTGCCCAGTACACAACGATAAACGACAGAACATTATTAATTACACACAACAAAATAGCATCACATTAAATCTTCAAACACTGTTAGGTGATAGTTATCCTGAATTGATAGGTCTTCTCTTAGATTATCTCTACCAAACACGTTTAGCTAATCAAATATAAGAGGGGTTTTTGGCCTTGCGCATTTTTGGCCCACCGTGCAGGTTTTTCCCCTTTGCCTTAGACGCTGGGTTTTTTATTATTCAGGACTTTTCGCCCAGCTAAATACACCCCACAACCAGGTCTCGCCGAGGCGCCGGAGCCAGGGAGACTGGCAACAGTCTCCCGTTGTTGCAATGACGGCACCCCCACGGCTCCATCAACACTGACACTGTACAGGTGTATTGTAATACAAATATGTATGCATGTGTGTCTCGTGTTTTACTTATTTTTGACCTTGAACGAAATACTTAACGTAATGCTAGATATTATATTTGCCCTTGAACGAAATACTTAACGTAATATTATATTTGCCCTTGAACGAAATACTTAACGTAATGTTAGATATTATATTTACTTTGAACAAATAATTTTTCCGGGTACACATAAACCGGTTAAAGTAATTAATTAACGTAAAATAGCTACCCTATTCCCTTGCTTGCTCGGGTTCCCATAAACCGATTAACGTAACTCTTTGCCTGGCAAATTGCCAGAAGTAATTCCCCAAACCCGGGAAATGGCTATAGGCCGGTACGGGTAAAAAAAAGGAAAAAAAGCGAGAGCACAACACAACACATACACATACATATACACGGACGGTTCACGGGGCGACGGCCGAACCGGTGGTGCATTCTACACAAACACAGTTAGCAATAACTTTAGACTTCCCGACATAAATAGCGTTTACACAGCGGAATTGCCATCCATTTTATTAGCATTAATATATGTCAGAAAAGAAAAACTTAAGGAAGTAGTCATTTGCACAGACTCGTCCGCCTCGCTCACGGCCATTTCCTCGATTAGTGACTGTAGAAACCCGATAGTATTTAAAATCAGACAGCTAATCTAGTATTTAAACAGTACAAACAATAGTATTAAATTCCTCTGGATCCCAGGACACGCAGGTATCCCGGCAAACGAGGAAGCTGACAGACTTGCGAAATTGAGCCTAGAATGACCTTCAGTAAACCAACTTCCAAGCCCAGTATCAGACGTTTTAAATTATATCAATTCTCAACTTAGCATACTGCGCCAAAGCGAGTGGGACGCCGCTCCGCATTTTCATCTTTATCCAATCAAGCCAAAAGTCCAACATTTTATATCTAGTCACCAGAATTGTAGAGAGAAGGAGGTAATATTGGCGCGCCTCCGTCTCGGTCATACCAAAATTATTCATTATTATATTATGGAGAATCTCCCGCCACCAAATTGCCAACATTGCCCAGGTTATCCGCGCTACACAATCAAGCACTTACTTATTACTTGCCCAGTACACAACAATAAACGACAGAACATTATTAATTACACACAACAAAATCGCATCACATTAAATCTTCAAACACTGTGAGGTGATAATTATCCTGAATTGATAGGTCTCCTCTTAGATTATCTCTACCGAACACGTTTAGCTAATCAAATAAAACAGGGGTTTTTGGCCTTGCGCATTTTTGGCCCACCGCGCAGGTTTTTTCCCCTTTGCCTTAGACGCTGGGTTTTTTATTATTCAGGACTTTTCGCCCAGCTAAATACACCCCACAACCAGGTCTCGCCGAGGCGCCGGAGCCAGGGACACTGGCAACAGTCTCCCGTTTTTGCAATGACGGCACCCCCACGGCTCCATCAACACTGACACTGTACAACAGGCCCAGGGAGCTGGTCGACAGGCATCACCTAACACTTGCTATCACACCCCCACACCTTTGTATTAATATATTACATAGTATGAGGCTGTGGTTTTTATTAACTCTATTATATTATATTTACTTTGAACAATACATTTTCCGGGTTTACATAAACCGGTTAACGTAATTAATTAACATAAAATAGCTACCCTTCTCCCTAGCTTGCCCGGGTTCACATAAACCGGATAACGTAACTCTTTTCCTGGCAAATTGCCAGATGTCACTCCCCACCCGGAAAATGGCTATAGGCCGTTCCGGGAAAAAGAAAAAAAAAAGAAGAAGCGAGAAGTGATGGTCTTGCACTTAGCTGGGTTGAGTTTCGAACGCCAAGTTTTGGACCACAAGCTGAGGCGGTCTAAGTCGGCCTGGAGGGAATGAGCGTCCTCTGGGGAACTAATTCGATTAAAATTTTTGACATCGTCTGCATATGACAGACACGATGTTTCGATGTGATTGGGAAGGTCAGCGACATAGCAAGTGAACAGAATTGGGCCTAAAATGCTGCCTTCAGGGACTTCGGATAGTACCGCTGCCCAGTCAGAATGCTTCCCATCGAGAATGACCCGCTGGAATCATTGGCTTAAGTAAGACTCAATCCAGCTGAGTGCAAGTCCTGAGATGTTAAAAGAGCACTTGAGCTTGTGTAAAAGTAGCCTATGGCCCACACTCGTAAAAGCGGAAGAATAATCGATATAGATGGCGTCTGTTTGCGACCCTTTTGTCAGTGAGGTCCAGCAGTGTTCCAAAAAGCAAGCCAAGTTACTAACGCATGAGCGTTTTGGAAGAAAACCGTGCTGAGAAGAAGGCAGTGCTGGAAGGCATGCTGGAAGTAGGCCCTCGCACGTAGTCTTCTCCAGAATTTTAGAGCAAAGCGCTAATAATGATACTGGTCTGTAGTTGTCGGGAAGCTTTTTAGAGCCTGTTTTGAAAACAGGATTGATGTTGGTTCGCTTCCAAGTTGACGGGAACACCCCGGAGTGCACTGGCAATCGACAGATGATGTCGAGAGAGATCGCAAGTTCTTCCGCACATTCACTTAACATCCTAGCACTGAGGCCATCGGGGCCATCGGGGCCGGAAATAACTTTTTTTGGGCAGCTATACCTATGTATAACTAAACCATTACCCTGACAACTTCGGCAACGTAACAACCTCACCAAGAAAATAACCTGAACAGTCAAACAACGTCAACTAGCAATGCAGTTTCTGACATTCAGAGCCCCTGACCCATTGGAATTACAAGTTTGTAATTGCAAATATTTCCTCACTTCCGTCAACCTTTGAGAAATAGAACATGTGGTGCAATTGCAAACATTTTTACAAACAATATCTTTGTGAACTAATTTTATAAATAGTAAATTGATATTTACTGCCCTGGGGTTTTGTTAAAGCCAAACTACAAACATGTGTAAAAATTATTTGTAATAACAAAGAAATTCTTTGTAATTACAAACTTGTTTGCTTTTTGAAATTGGCCTCTGGTTAAATTCTCCGTTTCACGTGTTTTTACTTCCGTGCGATAAGTATGCTGTTTATTTTTCTGTTGAACCTCCATATTACAAATAAATGTGTCAACCGAGTCGCCCAAGACTACCTCACGGTAACATCGATCGCCTGTACTATTGCCATCTGACGTCTCGACCAATCAGAGAGCAGAATTATAAATTACGTAAATATACTCAATTATTTTAAATACTGACAATTTGGAGAATGTATATAGTAAAGTGACAATTTATAAAAATGTATGATTTAAAAAAAATAAAAAAATACATAAAACAGTGGGTAGGTAAACTCCAACTAGTCCATTGAAAGGTACGCGAATCCGTATATGAATCCGTATAAGAATACGTTGGTATTATCATGGATGTTGTAGTTATCCCATTGGGCAGTCGGGGGCCGCCTGTGGTGCTCGGACGCGGCAGTGCCGATGTAGCCCCACCGCCTGCGAACCAGCCATGCAACCTGTGGGCTCCCATACGAATTGGCGGCGTTCAATACACTGGTCAGGCGGCCGCGGTCATAAGGTCGATACGGCATCCGCTCTACCGGGAAAATGAACCGTCCTGACCGGCCGGACCCGCAGTGCGAGGTATTGGTTTCTGAGCGTTACGTTACAGTTGGGGGAACTATGTTGTGAAGCGCTTAACGCACAGTGGACGATATTCCCGCTTGGAGTTTATCTTGAGCTAGGAGAGTTAGACGCTAGGAAAATGTTAAACATGGCATCTGGTGGGAAGATGTCATGGAACACCACAGTCGAGCAATACTGGTATTCGATTAGTAGATATTTGAAGAGTGATTATCAATACTATCGTGTTCTGCATTGGCGGATCCAGAACGGTGGTTTGGGGAGGGGGATTACAAAAAGTCTCACACAATTCTGAAAACTCCTCGGATTTCGTTTGCTTATGCATTGATAGCTGATTAAAGAAAACTTTTCTTAGTAAAAGTTCTTAGATTTTCTTCTATATCAGGAATGTGTCAATTTTGCGCCGATTTCAGGCGGTTGGGGAGGAGGGAGGGGCATGGCCGCTTTATATGTGTAGCGGGGTACATCTTCTCAGCATGTTCCAATGCACCGGGCCTGACTCCTCTGACAAAACATTCCGAGCCGGCCGGCGGCAGACGCCCCCTCTCCTCGCATCCAACCCAGACATGCAAAAACTCGGGTCCGAAGCCCGAGACTGCAAGTCTAGTAACTACAGTCATCACAGCCATCGCCAGAACAGCTGAGTAAGCGAGACGACGGCGGGGAGCAACGCTAGCCGGGTGTACGCCCCTCAGGTACACCCATTACGGTACCAGTCCCATTTGCGTACCGGCCCCAGTACCGTCCCTACCGGCGCTGCCACATCACCCCGCCCCTCCCCTCTATGTCCTATGAGTCAGCACAGCCAGGGCGGCCGCCCAAAGGCAGAGGGACAGCTGTGTAGAACTGTAGCACGCCAACAAAGAGACGGGTTTGAAGTAAGGGAAGAATCGTTGTTGAGAAGAAATGCGGATGATAAACCGACACTATTGATGCGAAGTGATAGAAAATCGCAGTCAATTATTACGGAACAAATGACGTGTACGATATACGCGGAGTAAGACGTAAAATCAGAAGTATTGTCTAAAAAGAAGAATTGATATTATCACAAGGGCGAAGAGCTAATTGCAAGTAAGGATAAAATTAGAAATACGATCAACGCCGGTATATATATATGTGTATATATATGTATATATATGTGCATGTATATGTATATATATGTATATATATTTAACGATTGTTAATGCAGCACTACAAATTACTGAACTTGAACGTAGCTCCAAGCAATGATACAAAATTAAGCATGTCAAGAGTTTCGTTAAACTGAAGAAGGCGAACATTTCATGCTGGAAAAATAAAGGGATGAAAAGAAAGTCATCTAAAAACGATACTACGACGTAATAATTGGAATGCAATGACTGAAAGGACTACCTGATTGATTATTGAAGAATACCATTTTATCAGCAAGATGCATTATCAAGAAACCAAAATTATCTGGTTATATAAAGATGCCGTAGTCCTCTTATCAAACTTATATAAAGATATTTGCACCAGACACCAGACACAGTAACAAAGCAAAGGGCGTGGCCATAGGTAGCAAGCAAACAAGAAAGTGGAAGAAATATGCACTACTTGAAGCAATTATATTATGAACAAAATTAAGTAAGAAAGGTCATTAAGAAGTTTGAAGAAGCTCTATACACTAGAAATGCAAAATTGTCGACGGCAAGAATCGGCCAATCAGAAGACGGGGGTGTGCCACACCCAGAGCAAGACACCGCCGGGTCGGAGTATAAAAAGAGGCAACGTCGCACAGAGAGGGGAAGGGGAGCGAACAGCAGCGGACACACGAGCCGGGGCAGTCGACAACGGGACCCCAGCACGCGCGCTGCCCGCGGCGCGGCGGCGGCAGCCGTCCGCCGTGGCAGGGCTGACAGCGGAGACAAGACAGCGGACAGGAGCGGACAGCAGGGGAAGGGGAGCGGACAGCAGCGGACAGCAGCGGAGGCAGTCGACAACGGGACCCCAGCACGCGCGCTGCCCGCGGCGCGGCGGCGGCAGCCGTCCGCCGTGGCAGGGCTGACAGCGGAGACAAGACAGCGGACAGGAGCGGACAGCAGCGGAAGGGGAGCGGACAGCAGCGGACAGCAGCGGAGGCAGTCGACAACGAGACCCCAGCACGCGCGCTGCCCGCGGCGCGGCGGCGGCAGCCGTCCGCCGTGGCAGGGCTGACAGCGGAGACAAGACAGCGGACAGGAGCGGACAGCAGCGGAAGGGGAGCGGACAGCAGCGGACAGCAGCGGAGGCAGTCGACAACGGGACCCCAGCACGCGCGCTGCCCGCGGCGCGGCGGCGGCAGCCGTCCGCCGTGGCAGGGCTGACAGCGGAGACAAGACAGCGGACAGGAGCGGACAGCAGCGGAAGGGGAGCGGACAGCAGCGGACAGCAGCGGAGGCAGTCGACAACGGGACCCCAGCACGCGCGCTGCCCGCGGCGCGGCGGCGGCAGCCGTCCGCCGTGGCAGGGCTGACAGCGGAGACAAGACAGCGGACAGGAGCGGACAGCAGCGGAAGGGGAGCGGACAGCAGCGGACAGCAGCGGAGGAAGTCGACAACGGGACCCCAGCACGCGCGCTGCCCGCGGCGCGGCGGCGGCAGCCGTCCGCCGTGGCAGGGCTGACAGCGGAGACAAGACAGCGGACAGGAGCGGACAGCAGCGGAAGGGGAGCGGACAGCAGCGGACAGCAGCGGAGGAAGTCGACAACGGGACCCCAGCACGCGCGCTGCCCGCGGCGCGGCGGCGGCAGCCGTCCGCCGTGGCAGGGCTGACAGCGGAGACAAGACAGCGGACAGGAGCGGACAGGCGGAAGGGGAGCGGACCGCAGCGGACAGCAGCGGAGGAGTCGACAACGGGACCCCAGCACGCGCGCTGCCCGCGGCGCGGCGGCGGCAGCCGTCCGCCGTGGCAGGGCTGACAGCCGCAGAGAGAGGAAGACGGCAAGAACTGAGCCGACGGCGGCAGATCACAGTAAGTCACGAAGCTGCTCATCCTCTCCGATCCTACCCGAAATTCTGCCCAGGTCCGGTGACTACAAAATTTAAACAATAAGGGACTAAGTGGGATATTTTACGTAATTTGGGTCATCTGTCCAGGCTCGCTACTTTTTACCTAGGAAGGCAGGAAAAATGTATGTGTAGCCGATGCTGTACTAGAGGTGTGATGCCAGGCGACCGTAGTACTTTGGAATCCAGCACGCTGCGTTGCAGGAGGTCATGGCGTAAGCCCTAGCGCATTGGCGCATGTAAATACGAGCGGTTTTAGTTAGTATTTTAAACTAGAGATTGAGCGAGTCAATTATTCGGTTCTGTGCTGGTTTTGGTGATATTAGGCGGAGATTCAAATGAATCATTGGTTGAACATGTAAATTGATTGGGACGTACCAAAAACGATTATTTACTGCGCTACCGTTTGTTTAGTTGCTGAGTTAAAATAAACATTGTAAATTTGTGTAACATTTTACGGGGGAAAGGAGACATGATGGAGTCGAGAGGGTCGTTGAAGGAAGGAAATGTACACAGCGATGCGGTTCCCCGACAGCATGAGGTAAGGCAAGAATTAAGCCAGTATAGCCGCAGATAAGTAGGATATGTTTCGATTGTTGTTTGAATGGTTCGATTAATTCGTTCTCGTCTTGCTCGCAATACTTAGCCAGAAGCCCGAGTTTAATGATTAAGTACGTTTCCGCTTCAGTAAATTTAACGTTATGTATCAGAGTTGTGGACGATTTCAAATCACGGAATGGTAACTTTCGCTGAACGGTTAAAACGCCAGGTAACCCAACTACCAGACAAAGTATTAGTGAGGTTGGGTAGAGACTCGTCATTCTAGCTTGGCAGGTAAGGATAACAAATGTAAGGACCATATCACTGAGACGGCATCGATTGGTTATAAAGTATCGGTTCATTCTGTCGCTTAGAGGTGTGCTCTATGTTGAGCGGGACAACACAAATCGGAGACTGGTAAGTTACCGCCAGGGGATTGTCTGTCTAAGATTACATATGTAAAATCGGCGATGCGCTATTAGCTATTGGTCCAGCATCGCTTCCTACCGACGATTGTTTAAGGACGGTGTATGAGAAATGCGATTCCTTAGCCGTCAATGCGACCTCGTTTCTGTCGCTGATAAACTCGTGCCGCTGATCCGGAGTGGTTAACGTTAAATCCCTGTCTATATTACCTTCTTGGAATTATCGATCAAACCATAACTAGTTCAGCCCGTAAAAGGTTCTAAGGGTGCAGCAACCTGCAACAGACGTATACTTGCGAGTCAGTGGATGATAAGTATAACAGTCAAATTAACTTTCTTAATATTGTGAGTCTCCTAACCGTCTGTTAAAAATACACCTTCAGCCAGCAGCTCGCGATTTGCGACATTACAGCCGACGCCTCCCTTTGTTAACGTCATGGTACAACTGTAATGTTAGATGTTCTGTATATTGACAGTCCAAGTGGTAACTTAAGCCTTATTATTAGCCAACTATAAACAGCGTTAAATTATTTGAATATATTCTGACGATGGTGCACTGCCGATTATATTGAAGTTTAAAAGTGATATTTAGGAGATTACTAGCTGATGCTTATTGAAATGGGTCATTTGTGATACATGCACGTTATCTCTGGTGGCGATTCTTTTTGGACAACGTTTCCCATGTGGGAAATTACCTAAGAGTCATATAATTTACGTCCCCGATAGAGAACTGGTAAAGCGGTTAGTACTCAGGCATAGTTGGAGAAACGTCGCTGATACTGATTTCGTAATAGGATAGCTAGAAGGACATGGACAGGACAGGGAGGTTGATCCCTGCAACAGTGGGACAGGACAGGACAGGGAGGTGTGATCCCTGCAACGGTGGGACAGGACAGGAAGGTGTGATCCCTGCAACAGTGGGTCAGGACAGGACAGGACAGGGAGGTGTGATCCCTGCAACAGTGGGACAGGACAGGACAGGGAGGTGTGATCCCTGCAACAGTGGGTCAGGACAGGACAGGACAGAGATTAAATAGTATCGGAGCTTGGAGGAGAGGCATGACGGCTTGTGTGCCCGATCCTTGTATCGAAAATCTATCAGCGTGGCGAAACATGTAAATGAAAGTGCTCGTGGAAAATTATGCCCAGACCGAGTGATATCGGCTGGCCGCATATCACAGGGAGGTTACAATTAGTAAGTCCGAGACTGCGGGTGCCAAATGCCAGAGGATGATAGGTTGGCGCAGAAAAAGGAGGGCGAGGGAGGAAGGATAAGAGGGAGGAGGAGGCTGTACGTGCCTCAGAAGTCACTCTAGGTTAAACGGGAAGATCTCCTCTAGAGATTCCCGGGCGCCCGCAGTCGGTATATAGGCTAGGACATCCGCGTAGCTCGCCGTCGATGCCGGTCGATGTTAACTTAGAAAGTTGGTCCGGCGGAGCCAGGTCGTGGCCCGGATGGAGGTCAGAGGTCCGGTGGAGCCCAAGTTAGGCCCGGATAGAGGACCCAGGTCCGGCGGAGCCCAGGTCGGAGGCCCGGACAGTAGGTATAGGGGCCTCTCCCGGACAGAGAGGATAAGACGAGCAGTAAAGCGTAGTCGGTGTTTCATATAAGTCCTATGGATAAACTAGCTCCCTTCTAAAGTAGGAACCGGACGGATTACGTTGAATACATATATTCTGGGCGGCCCACGCAGCAATGCTGTCGTTCAGCGGAGCGCTAGTAGGATTTCGTATTGACGAGGACATTTATCCTACCTGGGAGTCACTCATCCAGCTGGCATCCGGCACTACTGGGAGGGAATTTTTTGGGACGGACAAATAATTATGGGGCGAATGAAAGCGGAATGTCTGTAGCTGGGAAAGTGGCAGTGCGGATGATGACGGATAAATCTTAGGTTAAGGCCCAGTAGGAGTAGTCCGAACTTTGCCTGGACAGCCGTACGGATCATCACTCGAAGGAAAGCAAAACTTAGCGACGCTGGGCGTAAGACAAAGTGGGCGATTTTGGCTTTGGAGGTGAGCAGGGGTTCGAGGGGATGGGTAACTGGACGGATGACCTAACTTACGATCCGACTTACGATTGTAAAGAGATACCTAATCACGAAAGTTGGCAGTGGTCACCAGGGCGTCACAACCGACGCTAATCCTACCCCTTTTCCCTTTGTACCGTCCTCACCCTCATGGGCGAGACACTGCCCCTCCCGTCCTCGAGCAGTGAAATGGCATGTCGGTGAACCAGCCTATACGATGGACCAGGATGATCAGTCTCTCAAAATTTAAAAGCATCTACCACCATCAGATGTTTTGTACGCGGAAGGGGATCTTGCTACGCTACGCTATACCTACATCAAGACATCTGTCTCTACATCTACGCTATGCTACACCTACATCTCTACATCAGCTTCTACATCTCCCATCACTTCTAGCAGACCTACGAACCGGACAGGTCACTGCAGGTCGCTGCATGTCACTGCAGGTCACTGCATGTCACTGCAAGTCACTGCATGTCACTGCAGGTCACTGCAGGTCATGACAGGTCACTGCAGGTCACTGCAGAACACTGCAGGTCACTGCAGGTCACTGCAGGTCACGGCAGGTCACCGAAGGTCGAGCTGACGAAGAGGACAAGAGGGATCAGCAGTTCCCAGTACAGCCAGAGGGAGCAGCAGCTTCCCATGACAGCTGGTGGAGTGGATGCACTCTTCATCTCCCATTTCTCCTTTCTCTTTAAACCCCCGCTCTCCTTCTACCTTCTTCTCCATTCCCCTCTCCCTACAATGTATCCCCCCACTGCTATCCCACTCTACAACGTACCCCTCCCTCCACACGCCAGAGTGGAGCGGAACCCGGCCCAGCTCCTTGTTCCCTATCATACCCTCCCACTCTCTCTCTACCCCCTATGACCCCTCTGTCATTCCCCAACGCTACAAATGGAGCCCACAACGCGGGGCTTGGTCATTTCTGTACATCACGAAGCTGATAGATAGGCGCAAGTCGCCGAACCCTGGAATGAAGGACAGCGAGGGACAGAAGAAGCGTCTGTTGCGACGCGTTTGGAAAGGTGGATAGAAGAAACGTGAAGAAGCGTTGGGAACGGAGAAACAGTATCAGAAGGTCTGAAGAAGGTTCTGACAGCATACAGCTACTGGGGGCAGAGAAGGTGACATGTATAAGTCAAACTCAAGCACAGCGACTGCAGGAAGCAGAAGAAGGAAGGGAATGAGGTTAACTGGAGAAGCACTTAAGACCTGGAGAAGAACCAAAGACCTGGAGGAAGAAGAGGACTACGAAGAGGACAAAGAAGACGAAGGGGACAAGACGGAGGCGTTCCCGAGACGAATGATGAAGACGATGCGGGAGAAGTACGTGTCTCAGGCAGTGAGGCGACCGCAGACGCCGGCGCCGACGAGCTAATGGAGGAGGACGCCGCTGAGGAGGAGGACGAGCTGAAGAAGACCTGCGACCAGGCAAGGCGCCTGGTCACCTGACTGAGGGAGGAAGAGGACCAGACTCTGCGCGTGGCCCAGCCGCGCTCTGCGCGTGGCCCATCTGGGTTCTGCGCGAGGCCCATCCGGACTCAGCAAGTGACCATCCAGACTCCGCGCATGGCCAGCCGGGCTCTGCGCGAGGCCCATCTGGGCTCTGCGCGGGCCCATCCGGGCTCTGCGCCTGGCCCATCCGGGCTCTGCGCGTGGCCCAGCCGGACTCCGCGCGGAGACCATCCGGGATATGCGCGTAATCATCCAGACGCTGCGCGTGGCCAGCCGCGCTCTGCGCGTGGCCCATCCGGGCTCTGCGTGGGGCCCATCCGGGCTCTGCGCGAGGCCCATCCGGGCTCTGCACGAGGCCCATCTGGGCTCTGCGCGAGGCCATCCGGGCTCTGCGAGAGGCCCATCCGGGCTCTGCGCGTGGTCATCCGGGCTCTGTGCATGGCCATTCTGGCGCTGCGCGTGGTCCAGCCACGGTCTGCGTGGCTCTGCAAGGCTCTGCGCGGGGGGCAGGCTCTGCGCTTGGGCCAGTTTCTGCGCGTGGCCAACCCTGGCAAGTCTGGGACCAGCCTGCCGAGAAAATGAAGACCCGGCACCAGCCAGCGTACGGTTAGTCAGTAGCGTACGGTATTGCTTGAAAAGTAAAGTTAAAGTTAAAGTCGAAAATGTAATGGTGTAGGCGCAAAAAGGTGTAAAGGTGAAAATGTAAAAGTGAAGCACTGATGTTGAACGTAATGTAAAGGTGTCTAAATGTGTGGTGTAGTTCGTGGCGCAGTTACTGTAAGTGTGTGCAAAAATGTATAACGTATATGTAGAAGTCAGTCTGGACAGAACTAAGGGGAGAACTTATGGCTATATAACTACGGGGGGTTCAAATCTTTTCCTTCCGAGTTGCGAGGTCGCAACTGTTCGGGTTAAATTTAAAGATGTAGCGGGGTACATCTTCTCAGCATGTTCCAATGCACCGGGCCTGACTCCTCTGACAAAACATTCCGAGCCGGCCGGCGGCAGACGCCCCCTCTCCTCGCATCCAACCCAGACATGCAAAAACTCGGGTCCGAAGCCCGAGACTGCAAGTCTAGTAACTACAGTCATCACAGCCATCGCCAGAACAGCTGAGTAAGCGAGACGACGGCGGGGAGCAACGCTAGCCGGGTGTACGCCCCTCAGGTACACCCATTACGGTACCAGTCCCATTTGCGTACCGGCCCCAGTACCGTCCCTACCGGCGCTGCCACATCACCCCGCCCCTCCCCTCTATGTCCTATGAGTCAGCACAGCCAGGGCGGCCGCCCAAAGGCAGAGGGACAGCTGTGTAGAACTGTAGCACGCCAACAAAGAGACGGGTTTGAAGTAAGGGAAGAATCGTTGTTGAGAAGAAATGCGGATGATAAACCGACACTATTGATGCGAAGTGATAGAAAATCGCAGTCAATTATTACGGAACAAATGACGTGTACGATATACGCGGAGTAAGACGTAAAATCAGAAGTATTGTCTAAAAAGAAGAATTGATATTATCACAAGGGCGAAGAGCTAATTGCAAGTAAGGATAAAATTAGAAATACGATCAACGCCGGTATATATATATGTGTATATATATGTATATATATGTGCATGTATATGTATATATATGTATATATATTTAACGATTGTTAATGCAGCACTACAAATTACTGAACTTGAACGTAGCTCCAAGCAATGATACAAAATTAAGCATGTCAAGAGTTTCGTTAAACTGAAGAAGGCGAACATTTCATGCTGGAAAAATAAAGGGATGAAAAGAAAGTCATCTAAAAACGATACTACGACGTAATAATTGGAATGCAATGACTGAAAGGACTACCTGATTGATTATTGAAGAATACCATTTTATCAGCAAGATGCATTATCAAGAAACCAAAATTATCTGGTTATATAAAGATGCCGTAGTCCTCTTATCAAACTTATATAAAGATATTTGCACCAGACACCAGACACAGTAACAAAGCAAAGGGCGTGGCCATAGGTAGCAAGCAAACAAGAAAGTGGAAGAAATATGCACTACTTGAAGCAATTATATTATGAACAAAATTAAGTAAGAAAGGTCATTAAGAAGTTTGAAGAAGCTCTATACACTAGAAATGCAAAATTGTCGACGGCAAGAATCGACCAATCAGAAGACGGGGGTGTGCCACACCCAGAGCAAGACACCGCCGGGTCGGAGTATAAAAAGAGGCAACGTCGCACAGAGAGGGGAAGGGGAGCGAACAGCAGCGGACACACGAGCCGGGGCAGTCGACAACGGGACCCCAGCACGCGCGCTGCCCGCGGCGCGGCGGCGGCAGCCGTCCGCCGTGGCAGGGCTGACAGCGGAGACAAGACAGCGGACAGGAGCGGACAGCAGGGGAAGGGGAGCGGACAGCAGCGGACAGCAGCGGAGGCAGTCGACAACGGGACCCCAGCACGCGCGCTGCCCGCGGCGCGGCGGCGGCAGCCGTCCGCCGTGGCAGGGCTGACAGCGGAGACAAGACAGCGGACAGGAGCGGACAGCAGCGGAAGGGGAGCGGACAGCAGCGGACAGCAGCGGAGGCAGTCGACAACGAGACCCCAGCACGCGCGCTGCCCGCGGCGCGGCGGCGGCAGCCGTCCGCCGTGGCAGGGCTGACAGCGGAGACAAGACAGCGGACAGGAGCGGACAGCAGCGGAAGGGGAGCGGACAGCAGCGGACAGCAGCGGAGGCAGTCGACAACGGGACCCCAGCACGCGCGCTGCCCGCGGCGCGGCGGCGGCAGCCGTCCGCCGTGGCAGGGCTGACAGCGGAGACAAGACAGCGGACAGGAGCGGACAGCAGCGGAAGGGGAGCGGACAGCAGCGGACAGCAGCGGAGGCAGTCGACAACGGGACCCCAGCACGCGCGCTGCCCGCGGCGCGGCGGCGGCAGCCGTCCGCCGTGGCAGGGCTGACAGCGGAGACAAGACAGCGGACAGGAGCGGACAGCAGCGGAAGGGGAGCGGACAGCAGCGGACAGCAGCGGAGGAAGTCGACAACGGGACCCCAGCACGCGCGCTGCCCGCGGCGCGGCGGCGGCAGCCGTCCGCCGTGGCAGGGCTGACAGCGGAGACAAGACAGCGGACAGGAGCGGACAGCAGCGGAAGGGGAGCGGACAGCAGCGGACAGCAGCGGAGGAAGTCGACAACGGGACCCCAGCACGCGCGCTGCCCGCGGCGCGGCGGCGGCAGCCGTCCGCCGTGGCAGGGCTGACAGCGGAGACAAGACAGCGGACAGGAGCGGACAGGCGGAAGGGGAGCGGACCGCAGCGGACAGCAGCGGAGGAGTCGACAACGGGACCCCAGCACGCGCGCTGCCCGCGGCGCGGCGGCGGCAGCCGTCCGCCGTGGCAGGGCTGACAGCCGCAGAGAGAGGAAGACGGCAAGAACTGAGCCGACGGCGGCAGATCACAGTAAGTCACGAAGCTGCTCATCCTCTCCGATCCTACCCGAAATTCTGCCCAGGTCCGGTGACTACAAAATTTAAACAATAAGGGACTAAGTGGGATATTTTACGTAATTTGGGTCATCTGTCCAGGCTCGCTACTTTTTACCTAGGAAGGCAGGAAAAATGTATGTGTAGCCGATGCTGTACTAGAGGTGTGATGCCAGGCGACCGTAGTACTTTGGAATCCAGCACGCTGCGTTGCAGGAGGTCATGGCGTAAGCCCTAGCGCATTGGCGCATGTAAATACGAGCGGTTTTAGTTAGTATTTTAAACTAGAGATTGAGCGAGTCAATTATTCGGTTCTGTGCTGGTTTTGGTGATATTAGGCGGAGATTCAAATGAATCATTGGTTGAACATGTAAATTGATTGGGACGTACCAAAAACGATTATTTACTGCGCTACCGTTTGTTTAGTTGCTGAGTTAAAATAAACATTGTAAATTTGTGTAACATTTTACGGGGGAAAGGAGACATGATGGAGTCGAGAGGGTCGTTGAAGGAAGGAAATGTACACAGCGATGCGGTTCCCCGACAGCATGAGGTAAGGCAAGAATTAAGCCAGTATAGCCGCAGATAAGTAGGATATGTTTCGATTGTTGTTTGAATGGTTCGATTAATTCGTTCTCGTCTTGCTCGCAATACTTAGCCAGAAGCCCGAGTTTAATGATTAAGTACGTTTCCGCTTCAGTAAATTTAACGTTATGTATCAGAGTTGTGGACGATTTCAAATCACGGAATGGTAACTTTCGCTGAACGGTTAAAACGCCAGGTAACCCAACTACCAGACAAAGTATTAGTGAGGTTGGGTAGAGACTCGTCATTCTAGCTTGGCAGGTAAGGATAACAAATGTAAGGACCATATCACTGAGACGGCATCGATTGGTTATAAAGTATCGGTTCATTCTGTCGCTTAGAGGTGTGCTCTATGTTGAGCGGGACAACACAAATCGGAGACTGGTAAGTTACCGCCAGGGGATTGTCTGTCTAAGATTACATATGTAAAATCGGCGATGCGCTATTAGCTATTGGTCCAGCATCGCTTCCTACCGACGATTGTTTAAGGACGGTGTATGAGAAATGCGATTCCTTAGCCGTCAATGCGACCTCGTTTCTGTCGCTGATAAACTCGTGCCGCTGATCCGGAGTGGTTAACGTTAAATCCCTGTCTATATTACCTTCTTGGAATTATCGATCAAACCATAACTAGTTCAGCCCGTAAAAGGTTCTAAGGGTGCAGCAACCTGCAACAGACGTATACTTGCGAGTCAGTGGATGATAAGTATAACAGTCAAATTAACTTTCTTAATATTGTGAGTCTCCTAACCGTCTGTTAAAAATACACCTTCAGCCAGCAGCTCGCGATTTGCGACATTACAGCCGACGCCTCCCTTTGTTAACGTCATGGTACAACTGTAATGTTAGATGTTCTGTATATTGACAGTCCAAGTGGTAACTTAAGCCTTATTATTAGCCAACTATAAACAGCGTTAAATTATTTGAATATATTCTGACGATGGTGCACTGCCGATTATATTGAAGTTTAAAAGTGATATTTAGGAGATTACTAGCTGATGCTTATTGAAATGGGTCATTTGTGATACATGCACGTTATCTCTGGTGGCGATTCTTTTTGGACAACGTTTCCCATGTGGGAAATTACCTAAGAGTCATATAATTTACGTCCCCGATAGAGAACTGGTAAAGCGGTTAGTACTCAGGCATAGTTGGAGAAACGTCGCTGATACTGATTTCGTAATAGGATAGCTAGAAGGACATGGACAGGACAGGGAGGTTGATCCCTGCAACAGTGGGACAGGACAGGACAGGGAGGTGTGATCCCTGCAACGGTGGGACAGGACAGGAAGGTGTGATCCCTGCAACAGTGGGTCAGGACAGGACAGGACAGGGAGGTGTGATCCCTGCAACAGTGGGACAGGACAGGACAGGGAGGTGTGATCCCTGCAACAGTGGGTCAGGACAGGACAGGACAGAGATTAAATAGTATCGGAGCTTGGAGGAGAGGCATGACGGCTTGTGTGCCCGATCCTTGTATCGAAAATCTATCAGCGTGGCGAAACATGTAAATGAAAGTGCTCGTGGAAAATTATGCCCAGACCGAGTGATATCGGCTGGCCGCATATCACAGGGAGGTTACAATTAGTAAGTCCGAGACTGCGGGTGCCAAATGCCAGAGGATGATAGGTTGGCGCAGAAAAAGGAGGGCGAGGGAGGAAGGATAAGAGGGAGGAGGAGGCTGTACGTGCCTCAGAAGTCACTCTAGGTTAAACGGGAAGATCTCCTCTAGAGATTCCCGGGCGCCCGCAGTCGGTATATAGGCTAGGACATCCGCGTAGCTCGCCGTCGATGCCGGTCGATGTTAACTTAGAAAGTTGGTCCGGCGGAGCCAGGTCGTGGCCCGGATGGAGGTCAGAGGTCCGGTGGAGCCCAAGTTAGGCCCGGATAGAGGACCCAGGTCCGGCGGAGCCCAGGTCGGAGGCCCGGACAGTAGGTATAGGGGCCTCTCCCGGACAGAGAGGATAAGACGAGCAGTAAAGCGTAGTCGGTGTTTCATATAAGTCCTATGGATAAACTAGCTCCCTTCTAAAGTAGGAACCGGACGGATTACGTTGAATACATATATTCTGGGCGGCCCACGCAGCAATGCTGTCGTTCAGCGGAGCGCTAGTAGGATTTCGTATTGACGAGGACATTTATCCTACCTGGGAGTCACTCATCCAGCTGGCATCCGGCACTACTGGGAGGGAATTTTTTGGGACGGACAAATAATTATGGGGCGAATGAAAGCGGAATGTCTGTAGCTGGGAAAGTGGCAGTGCGGATGATGACGGATAAATCTTAGGTTAAGGCCCAGTAGGAGTAGTCCGAACTTTGCCTGGACAGCCGTACGGATCATCACTCGAAGGAAAGCAAAACTTAGCGACGCTGGGCGTAAGACAAAGTGGGCGATTTTGGCTTTGGAGGTGAGCAGGGGTTCGAGGGGATGGGTAACTGGACGGATGACCTAACTTACGATCCGACTTACGATTGTAAAGAGATACCTAATCACGAAAGTTGGCAGTGGTCACCAGGGCGTCACAACCGACGCTAATCCTACCCCTTTTCCCTTTGTACCGTCCTCACCCTCATGGGCGAGACACTGCCCCTCCCGTCCTCGAGCAGTGAAATGGCATGTCGGTGAACCAGCCTATACGATGGACCAGGATGATCAGTCTCTCAAAATTTAAAAGCATCTACCACCATCAGATGTTTTGTACGCGGAAGGGGATCTTGCTACGCTACGCTATACCTACATCAAGACATCTGTCTCTACATCTACGCTATGCTACACCTACATCTCTACATCAGCTTCTACATCTCCCATCACTTCTAGCAGACCTACGAACCGGACAGGTCACTGCAGGTCGCTGCATGTCACTGCAGGTCACTGCATGTCACTGCAAGTCACTGCATGTCACTGCAGGTCACTGCAGGTCATGACAGGTCACTGCAGGTCACTGCAGAACACTGCAGGTCACTGCAGGTCACTGCAGGTCACGGCAGGTCACCGAAGGTCGAGCTGACGAAGAGGACAAGAGGGATCAGCAGTTCCCAGTACAGCCAGAGGGAGCAGCAGCTTCCCATGACAGCTGGTGGAGTGGATGCACTCTTCATCTCCCATTTCTCCTTTCTCTTTAAACCCCCGCTCTCCTTCTACCTTCTTCTCCATTCCCCTCTCCCTACAATGTATCCCCCCACTGCTATCCCACTCTACAACGTACCCCTCCCTCCACACGCCAGAGTGGAGCGGAACCCGGCCCAGCTCCTTGTTCCCTATCATACCCTCCCACTCTCTCTCTCTACCCCCTATGACCCCTCTGTCATTCCCCAACGCTACAAATGGAGCCCACAACGCGGGGCTTGGTCATTTCTGTACATCACGAAGCTGATAGATAGGCGCAAGTCGCCGAACCCTGGAATGAAGGACAGCGAGGGACAGAAGAAGCGTCTGTTGCGACGCGTTTGGAAAGGTGGATAGAAGAAACGTGAAGAAGCGTTGGGAACGGAGAAACAGTATCAGAAGGTCTGAAGAAGGTTCTGACAGCATACAGCTACTGGGGGCAGAGAAGGTGACATGTATAAGTCAAACTCAAGCACAGCGACTGCAGGAAGCAGAAGAAGGAAGGGAATGAGGTTAACTGGAGAAGCACTTAAGACCTGGAGAAGAACCAAAGACCTGGAGGAAGAAGAGGACTACGAAGAGGACAAAGAAGACGAAGGGGACAAGACGGAGGCGTTCCCGAGACGAATGATGAAGACGATGCGGGAGAAGTACGTGTCTCAGGCAGTGAGGCGACCGCAGACGCCGGCGCCGACGAGCTAATGGAGGAGGACGCCGCTGAGGAGGAGGACGAGCTGAAGAAGACCTGCGACCAGGCAAGGCGCCTGGTCACCTGACTGAGGGAGGAAGAGGACCAGACTCTGCGCGTGGCCCAGCCGCGCTCTGCGCGTGGCCCATCTGGGTTCTGCGCGAGGCCCATCCGGACTCAGCAAGTGACCATCCAGACTCCGCGCATGGCCAGCCGGGCTCTGCGCGAGGCCCATCTGGGCTCTGCGCGGGCCCATCCGGGCTCTGCGCCTGGCCCATCCGGGCTCTGCGCGTGGCCCAGCCGGACTCCGCGCGGAGACCATCCGGGATATGCGCGTAATCATCCAGACGCTGCGCGTGGCCAGCCGCGCTCTGCGCGTGGCCCATCCGGGCTCTACGCGAGGCCCATCCGGGCTCTGCGTGGGGCCCATCCGGGCTCTGCGCGAGGCCCATCCGGGCTCTGCACGAGGCCCATCTGGGCTCTGCGCGAGGCCATCCGGGCTCTGCGAGAGGCCCATCCGGGCTCTGCGCGTGGTCATCCGGGCTCTGTGCATGGCCATTCTGGCGCTGCGCGTGGTCCAGCCACGGTCTGCGTGGCTCTGCAAGGCTCTGCGCGGGGGGCAGGCTCTGCGCTTGGGCCAGTTTCTGCGCGTGGCCAACCCTGGCAAGTCTGGGACCAGCCTGCCGAGAAAATGAAGACCCGGCACCAGCCAGCGTACGGTTAGTCAGTAGCGTACGGTATTGCTTGAAAAGTAAAGTTAAAGTTAAAGTCGAAAATGTAATGGTGTAGGCGCAAAAAGGTGTAAAGGTGAAAATGTAAAAGTGAAGCACTGATGTTGAACGTAATGTAAAGGTGTCTAAATGTGTGGTGTAGTTCGTGGCGCAGTTACTGTAAGTGTGTGCAAAAATGTATAACGTATATGTAGAAGTCAGTCTGGACAGAACTAAGGGGAGAACTTATGGCTATATAACTACGGGGGGTTCAAATCTTTTCCTTCCGAGTTGCGAGGTCGCAACTGTTCGGGTTAAATTTAAAGATGTAGCGGGGTACATCTTCTCAGCATGTTCCAATGCACCGGGCCTGACTCCTCTGACAAAACATTCCGAGCCGGCCGGCGGCAGACGCCCCCTCTCCTCGCATCCAACCCAGACATGCAAAAACTCGGGTCCGAAGCCCGAGACTGCAAGTCTAGTAACTACAGTCATCACAGCCATCGCCAGAACAGCTGAGTAAGCGAGACGACGGCGGGGAGCAACGCTAGCCGGGTGTACGCCCCTCAGGTACACCCATTACGGTACCAGTCCCATTTGCGTACCGGCCCCAGTACCGTCCCTACCGGCGCTGCCACATCACCCCGCCCCTCCCCTCTATGTCCTATGAGTCAGCACAGCCAGGGCGGCCGCCCAAAGGCAGAGGGACAGCTGTGTAGAACTGTAGCACGCCAACAAAGAGACGGGTTTGAAGTAAGGGAAGAATCGTTGTTGAGAAGAAATGCGGATGATAAACCGACACTATTGATGCGAAGTGATAGAAAATCGCAGTCAATTATTACGGAACAAATGACGTGTACGATATACGCGGAGTAAGACGTAAAATCAGAAGTATTGTCTAAAAAGAAGAATTGATATTATCACAAGGGCGAAGAGCTAATTGCAAGTAAGGATAAAATTAGAAATACGATCAACGCCGGTATATATATATGTGTATATATATGTATATATATGTGCATGTATATGTATATATATGTATATATATTTAACGATTGTTAATGCAGCACTACAAATTACTGAACTTGAACGTAGCTCCAAGCAATGATACAAAATTAAGCATGTCAAGAGTTTCGTTAAACTGAAGAAGGCGAACATTTCATGCTGGAAAAATAAAGGGATGAAAAGAAAGTCATCTAAAAACGATACTACGACGTAATAATTGGAATGCAATGACTGAAAGGACTACCTGATTGATTATTGAAGAATACCATTTTATCAGCAAGATGCATTATCAAGAAACCAAAATTATCTGGTTATATAAAGATGCCGTAGTCCTCTTATCAAACTTATATAAAGATATTTGCACCAGACACCAGACACAGTAACAAAGCAAAGGGCGTGGCCATAGGTAGCAAGCAAACAAGAAAGTGGAAGAAATATGCACTACTTGAAGCAATTATATTATGAACAAAATTAAGTAAGAAAGGTCATTAAGAAGTTTGAAGAAGCTCTATACACTAGAAATGCAAAATTGTCGACGGCAAGAATCGGCCAATCAGAAGACGGGGGTGTGCCACACCCAGAGCAAGACACCGCCGGGTCGGAGTATAAAAAGAGGCAACGTCGCACAGAGAGGGGAAGGGGAGCGAACAGCAGCGGACACACGAGCCGGGGCAGTCGACAACGGGACCCCAGCACGCGCGCTGCCCGCGGCGCGGCGGCGGCAGCCGTCCGCCGTGGCAGGGCTGACAGCGGAGACAAGACAGCGGACAGGAGCGGACAGCAGGGGAAGGGGAGCGGACAGCAGCGGACAGCAGCGGAGGCAGTCGACAACGGGACCCCAGCACGCGCGCTGCCCGCGGCGCGGCGGCGGCAGCCGTCCGCCGTGGCAGGGCTGACAGCGGAGACAAGACAGCGGACAGGAGCGGACAGCAGCGGAAGGGGAGCGGACAGCAGCGGACAGCAGCGGAGGCAGTCGACAACGAGACCCCAGCACGCGCGCTGCCCGCGGCGCGGCGGCGGCAGCCGTCCGCCGTGGCAGGGCTGACAGCGGAGACAAGACAGCGGACAGGAGCGGACAGCAGCGGAAGGGGAGCGGACAGCAGCGGACAGCAGCGGAGGCAGTCGACAACGGGACCCCAGCACGCGCGCTGCCCGCGGCGCGGCGGCGGCAGCCGTCCGCCGTGGCAGGGCTGACAGCGGAGACAAGACAGCGGACAGGAGCGGACAGCAGCGGAAGGGGAGCGGACAGCAGCGGACAGCAGCGGAGGCAGTCGACAACGGGACCCCAGCACGCGCGCTGCCCGCGGCGCGGCGGCGGCAGCCGTCCGCCGTGGCAGGGCTGACAGCGGAGACAAGACAGCGGACAGGAGCGGACAGCAGCGGAAGGGGAGCGGACAGCAGCGGACAGCAGCGGAGGCAGTCGACAACGGGACCCCAGCACGCGCGCTGCCCGCGGCGCGGCGGCGGCAGCCGTCCGCCGTGGCAGGGCTGACAGCGGAGACAAGACAGCGGACAGGAGCGGACAGCAGCGGAAGGGGAGCGGACAGCAGCGGACAGCAGCGGAGGAAGTCGACAACGGGACCCCAGCACGCGCGCTGCCCGCGGCGCGGCGGCGGCAGCCGTCCGCCGTGGCAGGGCTGACAGCGGAGACAAGACAGCGGACAGGAGCGGACAGCAGCGGAAGGGGAGCGGACAGCAGCGGACAGCAGCGGAGGAAGTCGACAACGGGACCCCAGCACGCGCGCTGCCCGCGGCGCGGCGGCGGCAGCCGTCCGCCGTGGCAGGGCTGACAGCGGAGACAAGACAGCGGACAGGAGCGGACAGGCGGAAGGGGAGCGGACCGCAGCGGACAGCAGCGGAGGAGTCGACAACGGGACCCCAGCACGCGCGCTGCCCGCGGCGCGGCGGCGGCAGCCGTCCGCCGTGGCAGGGCTGACAGCCGCAGAGAGAGGAAGACGGCAAGAACTGAGCCGACGGCGGCAGATCACAGTAAGTCACGAAGCTGCTCATCCTCTCCGATCCTACCCGAAATTCTGCCCAGGTCCGGTGACTACAAAATTTAAACAATAAGGGACTAAGTGGGATATTTTACGTAATTTGGGTCATCTGTCCAGGCTCGCTACTTTTTACCTAGGAAGGCAGGAAAAATGTATGTGTAGCCGATGCTGTACTAGAGGTGTGATGCCAGGCGACCGTAGTACTTTGGAATCCAGCACGCTGCGTTGCAGGAGGTCATGGCGTAAGCCCTAGCGCATTGGCGCATGTAAATACGAGCGGTTTTAGTTAGTATTTTAAACTAGAGATTGAGCGAGTCAATTATTCGGTTCTGTGCTGGTTTTGGTGATATTAGGCGGAGATTCAAATGAATCATTGGTTGAACATGTAAATTGATTGGGACGTACCAAAAACGATTATTTACTGCGCTACCGTTTGTTTAGTTGCTGAGTTAAAATAAACATTGTAAATTTGTGTAACATTTTACGGGGGAAAGGAGACATGATGGAGTCGAGAGGGTCGTTGAAGGAAGGAAATGTACACAGCGATGCGGTTCCCCGACAGCATGAGGTAAGGCAAGAATTAAGCCAGTATAGCCGCAGATAAGTAGGATATGTTTCGATTGTTGTTTGAATGGTTCGATTAATTCGTTCTCGTCTTGCTCGCAATACTTAGCCAGAAGCCCGAGTTTAATGATTAAGTACGTTTCCGCTTCAGTAAATTTAACGTTATGTATCAGAGTTGTGGACGATTTCAAATCACGGAATGGTAACTTTCGCTGAACGGTTAAAACGCCAGGTAACCCAACTACCAGACAAAGTATTAGTGAGGTTGGGTAGAGACTCGTCATTCTAGCTTGGCAGGTAAGGATAACAAATGTAAGGACCATATCACTGAGACGGCATCGATTGGTTATAAAGTATCGGTTCATTCTGTCGCTTAGAGGTGTGCTCTATGTTGAGCGGGACAACACAAATCGGAGACTGGTAAGTTACCGCCAGGGGATTGTCTGTCTAAGATTACATATGTAAAATCGGCGATGCGCTATTAGCTATTGGTCCAGCATCGCTTCCTACCGACGATTGTTTAAGGACGGTGTATGAGAAATGCGATTCCTTAGCCGTCAATGCGACCTCGTTTCTGTCGCTGATAAACTCGTGCCGCTGATCCGGAGTGGTTAACGTTAAATCCCTGTCTATATTACCTTCTTGGAATTATCGATCAAACCATAACTAGTTCAGCCCGTAAAAGGTTCTAAGGGTGCAGCAACCTGCAACAGACGTATACTTGCGAGTCAGTGGATGATAAGTATAACAGTCAAATTAACTTTCTTAATATTGTGAGTCTCCTAACCGTCTGTTAAAAATACACCTTCAGCCAGCAGCTCGCGATTTGCGACATTACAGCCGACGCCTCCCTTTGTTAACGTCATGGTACAACTGTAATGTTAGATGTTCTGTATATTGACAGTCCAAGTGGTAACTTAAGCCTTATTATTAGCCAACTATAAACAGCGTTAAATTATTTGAATATATTCTGACGATGGTGCACTGCCGATTATATTGAAGTTTAAAAGTGATATTTAGGAGATTACTAGCTGATGCTTATTGAAATGGGTCATTTGTGATACATGCACGTTATCTCTGGTGGCGATTCTTTTTGGACAACGTTTCCCATGTGGGAAATTACCTAAGAGTCATATAATTTACGTCCCCGATAGAGAACTGGTAAAGCGGTTAGTACTCAGGCATAGTTGGAGAAACGTCGCTGATACTGATTTCGTAATAGGATAGCTAGAAGGACATGGACAGGACAGGGAGGTTGATCCCTGCAACAGTGGGACAGGACAGGACAGGGAGGTGTGATCCCTGCAACGGTGGGACAGGACAGGAAGGTGTGATCCCTGCAACAGTGGGTCAGGACAGGACAGGACAGGGAGGTGTGATCCCTGCAACAGTGGGACAGGACAGGACAGGGAGGTGTGATCCCTGCAACAGTGGGTCAGGACAGGACAGGACAGAGATTAAATAGTATCGGAGCTTGGAGGAGAGGCATGACGGCTTGTGTGCCCGATCCTTGTATCGAAAATCTATCAGCGTGGCGAAACATGTAAATGAAAGTGCTCGTGGAAAATTATGCCCAGACCGAGTGATATCGGCTGGCCGCATATCACAGGGAGGTTACAATTAGTAAGTCCGAGACTGCGGGTGCCAAATGCCAGAGGATGATAGGTTGGCGCAGAAAAAGGAGGGCGAGGGAGGAAGGATAAGAGGGAGGAGGAGGCTGTACGTGCCTCAGAAGTCACTCTAGGTTAAACGGGAAGATCTCCTCTAGAGATTCCCGGGCGCCCGCAGTCGGTATATAGGCTAGGACATCCGCGTAGCTCGCCGTCGATGCCGGTCGATGTTAACTTAGAAAGTTGGTCCGGCGGAGCCAGGTCGTGGCCCGGATGGAGGTCAGAGGTCCGGTGGAGCCCAAGTTAGGCCCGGATAGAGGACCCAGGTCCGGCGGAGCCCAGGTCGGAGGCCCGGACAGTAGGTATAGGGGCCTCTCCCGGACAGAGAGGATAAGACGAGCAGTAAAGCGTAGTCGGTGTTTCATATAAGTCCTATGGATAAACTAGCTCCCTTCTAAAGTAGGAACCGGACGGATTACGTTGAATACATATATTCTGGGCGGCCCACGCAGCAATGCTGTCGTTCAGCGGAGCGCTAGTAGGATTTCGTATTGACGAGGACATTTATCCTACCTGGGAGTCACTCATCCAGCTGGCATCCGGCACTACTGGGAGGGAATTTTTTGGGACGGACAAATAATTATGGGGCGAATGAAAGCGGAATGTCTGTAGCTGGGAAAGTGGCAGTGCGGATGATGACGGATAAATCTTAGGTTAAGGCCCAGTAGGAGTAGTCCGAACTTTGCCTGGACAGCCGTACGGATCATCACTCGAAGGAAAGCAAAACTTAGCGACGCTGGGCGTAAGACAAAGTGGGCGATTTTGGCTTTGGAGGTGAGCAGGGGTTCGAGGGGATGGGTAACTGGACGGATGACCTAACTTACGATCCGACTTACGATTGTAAAGAGATACCTAATCACGAAAGTTGGCAGTGGTCACCAGGGCGTCACAACCGACGCTAATCCTACCCCTTTTCCCTTTGTACCGTCCTCACCCTCATGGGCGAGACACTGCCCCTCCCGTCCTCGAGCAGTGAAATGGCATGTCGGTGAACCAGCCTATACGATGGACCAGGATGATCAGTCTCTCAAAATTTAAAAGCATCTACCACCATCAGATGTTTTGTACGCGGAAGGGGATCTTGCTACGCTACGCTATACCTACATCAAGACATCTGTCTCTACATCTACGCTATGCTACACCTACATCTCTACATCAGCTTCTACATCTCCCATCACTTCTAGCAGACCTACGAACCGGACAGGTCACTGCAGGTCGCTGCATGTCACTGCAGGTCACTGCATGTCACTGCAAGTCACTGCATGTCACTGCAGGTCACTGCAGGTCATGACAGGTCACTGCAGGTCACTGCAGAACACTGCAGGTCACTGCAGGTCACTGCAGGTCACGGCAGGTCACCGAAGGTCGAGCTGACGAAGAGGACAAGAGGGATCAGCAGTTCCCAGTACAGCCAGAGGGAGCAGCAGCTTCCCATGACAGCTGGTGGAGTGGATGCACTCTTCATCTCCCATTTCTCCTTTCTCTTTAAACCCCCGCTCTCCTTCTACCTTCTTCTCCATTCCCCTCTCCCTACAATGTATCCCCCCACTGCTATCCCACTCTACAACGTACCCCTCCCTCCACACGCCAGAGTGGAGCGGAACCCGGCCCAGCTCCTTGTTCCCTATCATACCCTCCCACTCTCTCTCTACCCCCTATGACCCCTCTGTCATTCCCCAACGCTACAAATGGAGCCCACAACGCGGGGCTTGGTCATTTCTGTACATCACGAAGCTGATAGATAGGCGCAAGTCGCCGAACCCTGGAATGAAGGACAGCGAGGGACAGAAGAAGCGTCTGTTGCGACGCGTTTGGAAAGGTGGATAGAAGAAACGTGAAGAAGCGTTGGGAACGGAGAAACAGTATCAGAAGGTCTGAAGAAGGTTCTGACAGCATACAGCTACTGGGGGCAGAGAAGGTGACATGTATAAGTCAAACTCAAGCACAGCGACTGCAGGAAGCAGAAGAAGGAAGGGAATGAGGTTAACTGGAGAAGCACTTAAGACCTGGAGAAGAACCAAAGACCTGGAGGAAGAAGAGGACTACGAAGAGGACAAAGAAGACGAAGGGGACAAGACGGAGGCGTTCCCGAGACGAATGATGAAGACGATGCGGGAGAAGTACGTGTCTCAGGCAGTGAGGCGACCGCAGACGCCGGCGCCGACGAGCTAATGGAGGAGGACGCCGCTGAGGAGGAGGACGAGCTGAAGAAGACCTGCGACCAGGCAAGGCGCCTGGTCACCTGACTGAGGGAGGAAGAGGACCAGACTCTGCGCGTGGCCCAGCCGCGCTCTGCGCGTGGCCCATCTGGGTTCTGCGCGAGGCCCATCCGGACTCAGCAAGTGACCATCCAGACTCCGCGCATGGCCAGCCGGGCTCTGCGCGAGGCCCATCTGGGCTCTGCGCGGGCCCATCCGGGCTCTGCGCCTGGCCCATCCGGGCTCTGCGCGTGGCCCAGCCGGACTCCGCGCGGAGACCATCCGGGATATGCGCGTAATCATCCAGACGCTGCGCGTGGCCAGCCGCGCTCTGCGCGTGGCCCATCCGGGCTCTGCGTGGGGCCCATCCGGGCTCTGCGCGAGGCCCATCCGGGCTCTGCACGAGGCCCATCTGGGCTCTGCGCGAGGCCATCCGGGCTCTGCGAGAGGCCCATCCGGGCTCTGCGCGTGGTCATCCGGGCTCTGTGCATGGCCATTCTGGCGCTGCGCGTGGTCCAGCCACGGTCTGCGTGGCTCTGCAAGGCTCTGCGCGGGGGGCAGGCTCTGCGCTTGGGCCAGTTTCTGCGCGTGGCCAACCCTGGCAAGTCTGGGACCAGCCTGCCGAGAAAATGAAGACCCGGCACCAGCCAGCGTACGGTTAGTCAGTAGCGTACGGTATTGCTTGAAAAGTAAAGTTAAAGTTAAAGTCGAAAATGTAATGGTGTAGGCGCAAAAAGGTGTAAAGGTGAAAATGTAAAAGTGAAGCACTGATGTTGAACGTAATGTAAAGGTGTCTAAATGTGTGGTGTAGTTCGTGGCGCAGTTACTGTAAGTGTGTGCAAAAATGTATAACGTATATGTAGAAGTCAGTCTGGACAGAACTAAGGGGAGAACTTATGGCTATATAACTACGGGGGGTTCAAATCTTTTCCTTCCGAGTTGCGAGGTCGCAACTGTTCGGGTTAAATTTAAAGATGTAGCGGGGTACATCTTCTCAGCATGTTCCAATGCACCGGGCCTGACTCCTCTGACAAAACATTCCGAGCCGGCCGGCGGCAGACGCCCCCTCTCCTCGCATCCAACCCAGACATGCAAAAACTCGGGTCCGAAGCCCGAGACTGCAAGTCTAGTAACTACAGTCATCACAGCCATCGCCAGAACAGCTGAGTAAGCGAGACGACGGCGGGGAGCAACGCTAGCCGGGTGTACGCCCCTCAGGTACACCCATTACGGTACCAGTCCCATTTGCGTACCGGCCCCAGTACCGTCCCTACCGGCGCTGCCACATCACCCCGCCCCTCCCCTCTATGTCCTATGAGTCAGCACAGCCAGGGCGGCCGCCCAAAGGCAGAGGGACAGCTGTGTAGAACTGTAGCACGCCAACAAAGAGACGGGTTTGAAGTAAGGGAAGAATCGTTGTTGAGAAGAAATGCGGATGATAAACCGACACTATTGATGCGAAGTGATAGAAAATCGCAGTCAATTATTACGGAACAAATGACGTGTACGATATACGCGGAGTAAGACGTAAAATCAGAAGTATTGTCTAAAAAGAAGAATTGATATTATCACAAGGGCGAAGAGCTAATTGCAAGTAAGGATAAAATTAGAAATACGATCAACGCCGGTATATATATATGTGTATATATATGTATATATATGTGCATGTATATGTATATATATGTATATATATTTAACGATTGTTAATGCAGCACTACAAATTACTGAACTTGAACGTAGCTCCAAGCAATGATACAAAATTAAGCATGTCAAGAGTTTCGTTAAACTGAAGAAGGCGAACATTTCATGCTGGAAAAATAAAGGGATGAAAAGAAAGTCATCTAAAAACGATACTACGACGTAATAATTGGAATGCAATGACTGAAAGGACTACCTGATTGATTATTGAAGAATACCATTTTATCAGCAAGATGCATTATCAAGAAACCAAAATTATCTGGTTATATAAAGATGCCGTAGTCCTCTTATCAAACTTATATAAAGATATTTGCACCAGACACCAGACACAGTAACAAAGCAAAGGGCGTGGCCATAGGTAGCAAGCAAACAAGAAAGTGGAAGAAATATGCACTACTTGAAGCAATTATATTATGAACAAAATTAAGTAAGAAAGGTCATTAAGAAGTTTGAAGAAGCTCTATACACTAGAAATGCAAAATTGTCGACGGCAAGAATCGGCCAATCAGAAGACGGGGGTGTGCCACACCCAGAGCAAGACACCGCCGGGTCGGAGTATAAAAAGAGGCAACGTCGCACAGAGAGGGGAAGGGGAGCGAACAGCAGCGGACACACGAGCCGGGGCAGTCGACAACGGGACCCCAGCACGCGCGCTGCCCGCGGCGCGGCGGCGGCAGCCGTCCGCCGTGGCAGGGCTGACAGCGGAGACAAGACAGCGGACAGGAGCGGACAGCAGGGGAAGGGGAGCGGACAGCAGCGGACAGCAGCGGAGGCAGTCGACAACGGGACCCCAGCACGCGCGCTGCCCGCGGCGCGGCGGCGGCAGCCGTCCGCCGTGGCAGGGCTGACAGCGGAGACAAGACAGCGGACAGGAGCGGACAGCAGCGGAAGGGGAGCGGACAGCAGCGGACAGCAGCGGAGGCAGTCGACAACGAGACCCCAGCACGCGCGCTGCCCGCGGCGCGGCGGCGGCAGCCGTCCGCCGTGGCAGGGCTGACAGCGGAGACAAGACAGCGGACAGGAGCGGACAGCAGCGGAAGGGGAGCGGACAGCAGCGGACAGCAGCGGAGGCAGTCGACAACGGGACCCCAGCACGCGCGCTGCCCGCGGCGCGGCGGCGGCAGCCGTCCGCCGTGGCAGGGCTGACAGCGGAGACAAGACAGCGGACAGGAGCGGACAGCAGCGGAAGGGGAGCGGACAGCAGCGGACAGCAGCGGAGGCAGTCGACAACGGGACCCCAGCACGCGCGCTGCCCGCGGCGCGGCGGCGGCAGCCGTCCGCCGTGGCAGGGCTGACAGCGGAGACAAGACAGCGGACAGGAGCGGACAGCAGCGGAAGGGGAGCGGACAGCAGCGGACAGCAGCGGAGGCAGTCGACAACGGGACCCCAGCACGCGCGCTGCCCGCGGCGCGGCGGCGGCAGCCGTCCGCCGTGGCAGGGCTGACAGCGGAGACAAGACAGCGGACAGGAGCGGACAGCAGCGGAAGGGGAGCGGACAGCAGCGGACAGCAGCGGAGGAAGTCGACAACGGGACCCCAGCACGCGCGCTGCCCGCGGCGCGGCGGCGGCAGCCGTCCGCCGTGGCAGGGCTGACAGCGGAGACAAGACAGCGGACAGGAGCGGACAGCAGCGGAAGGGGAGCGGACAGCAGCGGACAGCAGCGGAGGAAGTCGACAACGGGACCCCAGCACGCGCGCTGCCCGCGGCGCGGCGGCGGCAGCCGTCCGCCGTGGCAGGGCTGACAGCGGAGACAAGACAGCGGACAGGAGCGGACAGGCGGAAGGGGAGCGGACCGCAGCGGACAGCAGCGGAGGAGTCGACAACGGGACCCCAGCACGCGCGCTGCCCGCGGCGCGGCGGCGGCAGCCGTCCGCCGTGGCAGGGCTGACAGCCGCAGAGAGAGGAAGACGGCAAGAACTGAGCCGACGGCGGCAGATCACAGTAAGTCACGAAGCTGCTCATCCTCTCCGATCCTACCCGAAATTCTGCCCAGGTCCGGTGACTACAAAATTTAAACAATAAGGGACTAAGTGGGATATTTTACGTAATTTGGGTCATCTGTCCAGGCTCGCTACTTTTTACCTAGGAAGGCAGGAAAAATGTATGTGTAGCCGATGCTGTACTAGAGGTGTGATGCCAGGCGACCGTAGTACTTTGGAATCCAGCACGCTGCGTTGCAGGAGGTCATGGCGTAAGCCCTAGCGCATTGGCGCATGTAAATACGAGCGGTTTTAGTTAGTATTTTAAACTAGAGATTGAGCGAGTCAATTATTCGGTTCTGTGCTGGTTTTGGTGATATTAGGCGGAGATTCAAATGAATCATTGGTTGAACATGTAAATTGATTGGGACGTACCAAAAACGATTATTTACTGCGCTACCGTTTGTTTAGTTGCTGAGTTAAAATAAACATTGTAAATTTGTGTAACATTTTACGGGGGAAAGGAGACATGATGGAGTCGAGAGGGTCGTTGAAGGAAGGAAATGTACACAGCGATGCGGTTCCCCGACAGCATGAGGTAAGGCAAGAATTAAGCCAGTATAGCCGCAGATAAGTAGGATATGTTTCGATTGTTGTTTGAATGGTTCGATTAATTCGTTCTCGTCTTGCTCGCAATACTTAGCCAGAAGCCCGAGTTTAATGATTAAGTACGTTTCCGCTTCAGTAAATTTAACGTTATGTATCAGAGTTGTGGACGATTTCAAATCACGGAATGGTAACTTTCGCTGAACGGTTAAAACGCCAGGTAACCCAACTACCAGACAAAGTATTAGTGAGGTTGGGTAGAGACTCGTCATTCTAGCTTGGCAGGTAAGGATAACAAATGTAAGGACCATATCACTGAGACGGCATCGATTGGTTATAAAGTATCGGTTCATTCTGTCGCTTAGAGGTGTGCTCTATGTTGAGCGGGACAACACAAATCGGAGACTGGTAAGTTACCGCCAGGGGATTGTCTGTCTAAGATTACATATGTAAAATCGGCGATGCGCTATTAGCTATTGGTCCAGCATCGCTTCCTACCGACGATTGTTTAAGGACGGTGTATGAGAAATGCGATTCCTTAGCCGTCAATGCGACCTCGTTTCTGTCGCTGATAAACTCGTGCCGCTGATCCGGAGTGGTTAACGTTAAATCCCTGTCTATATTACCTTCTTGGAATTATCGATCAAACCATAACTAGTTCAGCCCGTAAAAGGTTCTAAGGGTGCAGCAACCTGCAACAGACGTATACTTGCGAGTCAGTGGATGATAAGTATAACAGTCAAATTAACTTTCTTAATATTGTGAGTCTCCTAACCGTCTGTTAAAAATACACCTTCAGCCAGCAGCTCGCGATTTGCGACATTACAGCCGACGCCTCCCTTTGTTAACGTCATGGTACAACTGTAATGTTAGATGTTCTGTATATTGACAGTCCAAGTGGTAACTTAAGCCTTATTATTAGCCAACTATAAACAGCGTTAAATTATTTGAATATATTCTGACGATGGTGCACTGCCGATTATATTGAAGTTTAAAAGTGATATTTAGGAGATTACTAGCTGATGCTTATTGAAATGGGTCATTTGTGATACATGCACGTTATCTCTGGTGGCGATTCTTTTTGGACAACGTTTCCCATGTGGGAAATTACCTAAGAGTCATATAATTTACGTCCCCGATAGAGAACTGGTAAAGCGGTTAGTACTCAGGCATAGTTGGAGAAACGTCGCTGATACTGATTTCGTAATAGGATAGCTAGAAGGACATGGACAGGACAGGGAGGTTGATCCCTGCAACAGTGGGACAGGACAGGACAGGGAGGTGTGATCCCTGCAACGGTGGGACAGGACAGGAAGGTGTGATCCCTGCAACAGTGGGTCAGGACAGGACAGGACAGGGAGGTGTGATCCCTGCAACAGTGGGACAGGACAGGACAGGGAGGTGTGATCCCTGCAACAGTGGGTCAGGACAGGACAGGACAGAGATTAAATAGTATCGGAGCTTGGAGGAGAGGCATGACGGCTTGTGTGCCCGATCCTTGTATCGAAAATCTATCAGCGTGGCGAAACATGTAAATGAAAGTGCTCGTGGAAAATTATGCCCAGACCGAGTGATATCGGCTGGCCGCATATCACAGGGAGGTTACAATTAGTAAGTCCGAGACTGCGGGTGCCAAATGCCAGAGGATGATAGGTTGGCGCAGAAAAAGGAGGGCGAGGGAGGAAGGATAAGAGGGAGGAGGAGGCTGTACGTGCCTCAGAAGTCACTCTAGGTTAAACGGGAAGATCTCCTCTAGAGATTCCCGGGCGCCCGCAGTCGGTATATAGGCTAGGACATCCGCGTAGCTCGCCGTCGATGCCGGTCGATGTTAACTTAGAAAGTTGGTCCGGCGGAGCCAGGTCGTGGCCCGGATGGAGGTCAGAGGTCCGGTGGAGCCCAAGTTAGGCCCGGATAGAGGACCCAGGTCCGGCGGAGCCCAGGTCGGAGGCCCGGACAGTAGGTATAGGGGCCTCTCCCGGACAGAGAGGATAAGACGAGCAGTAAAGCGTAGTCGGTGTTTCATATAAGTCCTATGGATAAACTAGCTCCCTTCTAAAGTAGGAACCGGACGGATTACGTTGAATACATATATTCTGGGCGGCCCACGCAGCAATGCTGTCGTTCAGCGGAGCGCTAGTAGGATTTCGTATTGACGAGGACATTTATCCTACCTGGGAGTCACTCATCCAGCTGGCATCCGGCACTACTGGGAGGGAATTTTTTGGGACGGACAAATAATTATGGGGCGAATGAAAGCGGAATGTCTGTAGCTGGGAAAGTGGCAGTGCGGATGATGACGGATAAATCTTAGGTTAAGGCCCAGTAGGAGTAGTCCGAACTTTGCCTGGACAGCCGTACGGATCATCACTCGAAGGAAAGCAAAACTTAGCGACGCTGGGCGTAAGACAAAGTGGGCGATTTTGGCTTTGGAGGTGAGCAGGGGTTCGAGGGGATGGGTAACTGGACGGATGACCTAACTTACGATCCGACTTACGATTGTAAAGAGATACCTAATCACGAAAGTTGGCAGTGGTCACCAGGGCGTCACAACCGACGCTAATCCTACCCCTTTTCCCTTTGTACCGTCCTCACCCTCATGGGCGAGACACTGCCCCTCCCGTCCTCGAGCAGTGAAATGGCATGTCGGTGAACCAGCCTATACGATGGACCAGGATGATCAGTCTCTCAAAATTTAAAAGCATCTACCACCATCAGATGTTTTGTACGCGGAAGGGGATCTTGCTACGCTACGCTATACCTACATCAAGACATCTGTCTCTACATCTACGCTATGCTACACCTACATCTCTACATCAGCTTCTACATCTCCCATCACTTCTAGCAGACCTACGAACCGGACAGGTCACTGCAGGTCGCTGCATGTCACTGCAGGTCACTGCATGTCACTGCAAGTCACTGCATGTCACTGCAGGTCACTGCAGGTCATGACAGGTCACTGCAGGTCACTGCAGAACACTGCAGGTCACTGCAGGTCACTGCAGGTCACGGCAGGTCACCGAAGGTCGAGCTGACGAAGAGGACAAGAGGGATCAGCAGTTCCCAGTACAGCCAGAGGGAGCAGCAGCTTCCCATGACAGCTGGTGGAGTGGATGCACTCTTCGTCTCCCATTTCTCCTTTCTCTTTAAACCCCCGCTCTCCTTCTACCTTCTTCTCCATTCCCCTCTCCCTACAATGTATCCCCCCACTGCTATCCCACTCTACAACGTACCCCTCCCTCCACACGCCAGAGTGGAGCGGAACCCGGCCCAGCTCCTTGTTCCCTATCATACCCTCCCACTCTCTCTCTACCCCCTATGACCCCTCTGTCATTCCCCAACGCTACATATGTATGTATTGTATTGTATTAACCAGTCCATCCATGCGAACATAGTTTTTCGGGACATCGGTTTGACAGCTTCTACATAGGTTAGGCAGCATATACATAGGTTCACACATAGCACAATACCCTATAATATACAGGAAGATACATCCATTTCATAGTGCTATACAGATGACAGTTTACTGATGAGGCTTTCGTTTTCGTAGTGCCACTTTGAAGCTCCCCAGAGTTTGGGCATTCATGGTCTCTGTTGGAAGAGTGTTCCATGCGACCGCTGCTCTGTACACAAATGAGCGCTGAGTGCCGGTCAGCCGTACCCTCGGCAGGTGGAGTTGCGCCGTGTCCGTCAGCCTGGTGTCCCGCATGGCAACATCTGATCGGGTGGTGAACATTGCTCTTACTGCGGATGGGGTATTTTGGTCTGTGAGGGCTCGATACACCTTGATACAGTCACGGTGCTCGATTAGTTCGCCGATCCGGTTCCAGTGCAGTGCGTTCAGCGTTGGAGTAATGTGATCCCGGCGCCTTGCACCGGTGACCACTCGAGCTGCGAAGTTAATCACCTTTTGAATCCGATTCAATTGATAGTCAGCTGCTCCACCCCAAACGGGAAGGCAATAAATTATTTGAGAGAATACATGGGCTTGAATGATTGTGATGAGAGCTCTTGGTGTGAAGTGACGCCGAAATCTGTTCAGGGAGATGAGGATGCTATAGCATCGACGCACCACGGTAGAGATTTGCTGGTCCCAGGACAGGGTCTGGTCAATGGTGACTCCTAATATTTTTATGGCATGTGATGACTGAAGTGTGGTGCCAGACAGATCAAACTGGAAGTTCGACGCTTTTTCCACCCTTTGTTTGGTTCCAAGAATGATGAAATCGGTTTTTGTTGCGTTAATTTTCAGAGAGTTATTTTTGAACCATTGTTGCACTGATGTTGCTGATTCTTCCAGGCGGATTTTTAGCTGTGACAGACTGTCACTGTCAGATGGCGAGCAATCGAGCAGCTGCGTATCATCAGCATAACATAGTAGTCGACCATGAGCGAGAAAACCCGCAATATCATTTACAAATAGACTGAAGAGAATAGGGCCGATGATAGACCCCTGCGGGACACCATGATTCACTGGACGGACCACTGAGCCGCCACGAACCATCTGCTCGCGTCCTCTAAGGTAGCTGGCGAACCAGTGAAATGATATACCATACCATTCTAATTTTTGCAGGAGGAGGCTATGGTCTACGCTGTCGAAGGCCTTGCTCAGGTCAATTGCCATAATTGACGCTAGCATTCCGTTGTCGATCTTAGAATTGACCCATGAGACAGCGTCGAGGATAGCGTCCTCCGTGGAGTGGCCACGTCGATAAGCGTACTGGCTGTCGCTAAGAATGTGGTTGACTCGCAGATAATGGCTAAGTTGCGTACAGACAATGCGTTCGGCTATTTTTGACAGGATCGACAGAAGAGAGATTGGCCGGTAATTACTAGCTACACTGCGATCTCCTGCCTTGTGCAATGGGACCACGCAAGTCGTTTTCCACTTCGAAGGGAAAACTCCACTAATGAGGGAGATATTTATCACATGTAGCAAGGGGGGACCAATAACATCGAAACAGCGCCGCACCGCCAGTATTGGAACCTCATCAAGACCAACAGATCTGGTATCACTCATTTGACTCACTGCTTTTGAAAGTTCGGGAAGAGTGGCAGGCTGAAGTTGAAAACGAGACGTGCAAACAGTCGGAGGACGCGGCTCAGACTGGTCAGAATGAACACTTGATTGCAGGTCATTTGCGATGTTGGAACCGACACTTGCAAAATACTCATTAAACTGGTCGGCTAGCTCACCCCTGATTTTAATATCCGCGTTCGCGCTCCCCGCATCAGCACATTTTGCAAATTGATTGAACCTAGACCAAAAGCTACGATAGTCATTGTTGGTAAGTTGGCTGCACAGAAAGTCCCTGCGGGCACGTACTAGCCGACTGCGGACCCTGTTGTGCAGCCTCCTGTAGATTGCGTGATTTTCATCCGTGAGGTGTTTTCTCCATTTTTTTTCTCGCCACGTCCCGCTGTGCCATGAGGTCGCGGAGCTCCGAATCTTGTGTTAACCATGGGCAGCCTCGTTTTCGACTTGATCGCACCTGTACCAAGGGGCAGTGGCGATCGATGACTCCGTTCCATATCCGCATAAACTCTCCTACCTTGTCGTCTACGCCGCCGGCCGCGTACAATGGACCCCAATCGGATAGCAGGAGGTCGAGACTGACGCTGTCCCAGTCTGTCCGATCCCAGCGTCTGATGTGGCGGACTTCGGGCACGGTGCGGATTCTTGGAAGTGATACGGAAAGGGTAACAGGCTGGTGGTCACTGAGTGAGTCAGGGAGTACGCGGGCTGAGGAGTGTAGATCGGACTGATTAGTGATAATATGGTCTAAAATTGTTGGTCTCGGTAAAAGGTGCGTCGGTTCACTGACGAGTTGGTGTAGGTTGAGGTCAGATAAGAGTTGAAGATATTTTCGAATGTTTGGTGAATTTGGTGTCGAGACATCTAGATTTGTGTCGCCGAGCAGAAAGACTGGAGTGCCTCGCGTCATGGTATCTTGGAGCTGATCTCGGAGTGTTTCGATGAATCCGCTGGTGGCGCTGTCTGGTGGCCTGTAGATGGCGCCCACTACCACTGTTCGGCCGCGGCGTGTCACTGAGAGCCAGAGGGCGCCACTGTCGGTTCAGAGTTCACTATTGATAGTTTTTCTGCTGATAGCCACTCACGGCAGATGATGGCGACGCCGCCACCTCGCACTTTCTCTTTTCCTCGTCGAGGTTGGCGTCTATCGGAGCGGTAAATTCTATAACCGGAAAACGAGAAAATCTGTGCGCACTTCTGCGGTCAGGAATGTTTCCGACAGACACAATATGTCGAGTTTGTGGGAGATTAATAGTTCATTCACTTCCTCAAGTCTGGCAGTGAGTGAACGTATGTTTAGGTGACAGATGTTGAGCGGGCTTTGAATAGCTGTTTGGTCTGGTTGGTTGCGTTGAGGTAGCCGAGGCGGCCGTAGCAGACAGCGCGGGAGCGTTTGGCAATCTACACGACAGGGCGGCTGTGCCCCAGTGCCGGGTTCAGCCGACGGTTCTCGCCCCATGGGCGTGATCCGGCGACTGGAGATCATGATCCCTGTTCCAGAGGCGGATTCAGGGCCTGTGAGGGGGATCAGAGCACGGCCTTGGTTCAGGCGTCGTTGATGTTCCTCATCGATGGCGTGACGACGACGTGCCTGGACGCGATGGCCGGCTCTTATCCCCCTGCGGTGCCGCCTTACGCCGCCACTGCCCGGGTGAGCGCCAGGTGGCGAGTGATTGATGGCGGTAGGAGGGTCGGCCATGTGGACAGAGTTCCCCTGTCCAGCGCGCGGGCTGCTGTCGACGCCGACGGTAGACTTGAGACGGTAGGGGAGTGCGCAGCCTTGCAATTGGTGGAGACGGCGGTGGTAGCCTCATCCAGAAACGGTAGAGAGGAGTTTCGACGGGCGAGGCCCATGGCCAAATATTGAAAATACTAAATGAGGAAAACAATATTAAACACGGAAGAAAGAGGCACGAAAATCACTTCGGTCGGTCCGAAAACACTTCTTGCGAATACCAGGCGCCCTCCCCCTGGATCCGCTAGTGGGGTTCTGGAACATATTACCGAATTTTACATTATAAAACGACAAGTTCTTGGTAGTCGTTGAAACGGAAGCTAATTTAGTACTGACCAATATTGGAGGCCACATATCGAAAACAATGAACAATAATTCAGCAAAATAGCGGAAATCAGGGAATTAGGAACGTCATGAAAAGTGTGTGTGGGGGGGAGGGGGGGGGGGGGGGGGGCAGTGAAACTTTGATCTCGTCTTTAGAGAATCCCAACCCCCTATGCAATATTTCTTTGCAGATTTGAGCTCTTCTCGTCTTGGCAATTCTTTTGCTATCTCAAATTGTCCCCAGAAAATATGAATTAAGTGCTGCTGAAAACGATGGTGATACTTTTGACCCTCGAAAAGTCACTTAACTTTATACAAATTAAGTTTGTTTTCTTGATTTGGGCTGATGACGTCATTATTGAGCTATAGACCGCCGCTAATTGGCTGACAAAGTGCCTGTCAGCCAATCAGCGGCTGTACCAGCCTGGGTGCATTTTGCAAAGGGTAAATTAAATTGCTTAAAAACGGTTACGTTTTGGGAAAAATGACCTTAGTAATTTAGATATTTCAATAACGGCCAAAGACAATGGCTATCTCAGTTAAAAACCAATAAAAGGGTAAATTATTCCCTTTTACTGACTGGACCATAAGTAACTGTCAATTTCTGGTCACATTTGTTGTCACATCACCCTTCTATTCACACACTAAGATAGTTACGTTGTAAGAACGTTGCAATTAGAATGACGTTGCAATTCGCTTCACATCTATCACATATATGACATTCTTTCGCTGTAGAACTGTCTCATCACCTAAGAGTCAATGGACAAAGTCACCGAACATATTATTTCAAGGTATTAGCATCACCGAGCTATGATCAAATTCACTCAAGACGGGCAGATCACATATAACACTGCACAACGGGTGCTCATTCGTTTTAACCACACCTTTCAACGTACCAATATAAATAGTGTGAGGCGTGGAAGTCCACAGAACTACGAATTGGCGCCGCATCACTTTCGACACACTTAACCACCATCGAGTCACTGATTTAGTCAGTCCGGTGTCTGTGCAGGAGATGTCTGCACGGGATGCATAGTTGACTACCTTACCCATCGTAACCAGGTGATCCTGCTATCCATAGGCATACAGCACATCACTGGGCTTGTGACGTCATGAGACATCGGTAAGGTAAAGGCCTGTACGCGCGAAATGCCCTAGCGAGAGCGAATAAATAATATAACATGGCATTCCTCGATTCTTCCACATCCGAGGCCGCTCCAGTCAATCGCTCTGAGGTCATAACTCATCGGCCACTTCGACCGGTCGCAGCTCTGCGGGAAACTGTGACGTCAGTAGGCCAACGTGGAAGAGTGACAGGCTCATCACCTCACTTGACAGATCTCGGCTCGGTCGTCTCGGACAGATCTCGGCTCAGTCGTCTCGGACAGATCTCTGCTCGGTCGTCTCGGACAGATCTCTGCTCGGTCGTCTCGGACAGATCTCTGCTCGGTCGTCTCGGACAGATCTCGGCTCGGTCGTCTCGGACAGACCTCTGCTCGGTCGTCTCGGACAGATATCTGCTGGGTCGTCTCGGACAGATCTCGGCTCGGTCGTCTCGGACAGATCTCTGCTCGGTCGTCTCGGACAGATCTCGGCTGGGTCGTCTCGGACAGATCTCCGCTCGGTCGTCTCGGACAGATCTCTGCTCGGTCGTCTCGGACAGATCTCCGCTCGGTCGTCTCGGACAGATCTCTGCTCGGTCGTCTCGGACAGATCTCGGCTCGGTCGTCTCGGACAGATCTCTGCTCGGTCGTCTCGGACAGATCTCTGCTCGGTCGTCTCGGACAGATCTCTGCTCGGTCGTCTCGGACAGATCTCGGCTCGGTCGTCTCGGACAGACCTCTGCTCGGTCGTCTCGGACAGATCTCTGCTGGGTCGTCTCGGACAGATCTCGGCTCGGTCGTCTCGGACAGATCTCTGCTCGGTCGTCTCGGACAGATCTCGGCTGGGTCGTCTCGGACAGATCTCCGCTCGGTCGTCTCGGACAGATCTCTGCTCGGTCGTCTCTGACAGATCTCCGCTCGGTCGTCTCGGACAGATCTCTGCTCGGTCGTCTCGGACAGATCTCGGCTCGGTCGTCTCGGACAGATCTCGGCTCGGTCGTCTCGGACAGATCTCTGCTCGGTCGTCTCGGACAGATCTCTGGCTCGGTCGTCTCGGACAGATCTCGGCTCGGTCGTCGGTCGTATCCTCCTTCGCCGTGGCCTGGCAGCAGCTAATTCACGCAGCTCTTTGGAGCCAAGTGGCACTGTCTCTAAACTTATGACGTCATGAGTCCGCCGCAAGAGTCGGGTAGCAGCTAACTCCCGCAGCTCTGTGGTGCTCTGGACTTGTGACGTCATGAGACCGCCGCAAGAGTCAGGTAGCAGCTAACTCCCGCAGCTCTGTGGTGCCCGGTGGCACTGGCTCTGGACTTGTGACGTCATGAGACCACCGCAGGAGTCGGGTAGCAGCTAACTCCCGCAGCTCTGATGCCCGGTGGCACTGGCTCTAAACTTATGACGTCATGAGTCCGCCGCAAGAGTCAGGTAGCAGCTAACTCCCGCAGCTCTGTGGTGCCCGGTGGCACTGGCCCTGGACTTGTGACGTCATGAGACCACCGCAGGAGTCGGGTAGCAGCTAACTCCTACAGCTCTGTGGTGCCCGGTGGCACTGGCCCTGGACTTGTGACGTCATGAGACCACCACAGTAGTCAGGTAGCAGCTAACTCCTACAGCTCTGAGGTGCCCGGTGGCACTGGCCCTGGACTTGTGACGTCATGAGACCACCGCAGTAGTCGGGCATCTCACCGCCAGTGGTTTTTGACAAAAACCAGGAGAGCGGCAAGCTGGAACAGAATGAAAACATGCGTTATGGCTCGATAATGTTGGTAACAAAAAGGTGAAGGAAATGAAGAACTGTCTAGAAAGTCGTTCGCTAATATAGGTATGTCATTATATTGGGGTAAGATAAGTAAACTGTGTCGCCTTCGCCCGTTATGTCATTGATTATATTGACCATTTGTATTCCCTTGTGCTAAAGTTTAATTATGTATCGCCTCTCCCGGGATAACAACATTGACATGTTAACAACAACAAAACAACGTATGGTAAGTGAATAAGCTCATCAACCCGCCTTGCGATGGGCAAAATAAGCTATGGATAAATTAATGAATTAATGAATGAATGAAGTAAATATAACACTCCAAAGAACAAGTATCCGGGATAAACGCTGGGAAACGTTTCGGAGGTAGCAATCATTTCACATCCCGGTATGGTTAGTTGGTCTGAGGTGTCTTCACATAAGTACCCCTATTCCGTCTGAGCTAAATGAGCTTTAAACGTTTAACGAGCTATGTGTAACTGGAGGTGGCATGAGTGCAGCTCACCTGCCGAGCTGAACCAGGGTCGAGTACGGATCACCAGCCAGGCTGGCGTCTCTGGAGAGAGTGCAGAGTCGATGTGGCAGGCAGGACTGATCCTCCGTCAGCAGCTGCAGCAGCCTCAGCGTGAAGTCGGCCGTCAGAGGGTCCGCGATGCCGCCGCCTCCGTCTGGTGGAAGAGGCGGGCAGTTAGTGGAAGAGGTGGTAGGTGGTGGATGTGGTGACATTGAGCTTTAAGACAATGGCAGGCTGTCATAATGTATCGACAGAGTCTCTCACGCCGACTCAAGCGGGGAACTGAATAATCTCGCCAGTGGCCAGAATCGAACCGGGAACCCCCGGATTCCGAGCCCAACGCTCTACCGACTGAGCCACCCGCAATCCCCGTGGTAGATGTGCTTGACAGGCGTTGGTACGGCCGAATACTGGGATTGATCATTGGTGGATCCAGAACGGCTTAAATATTAGTTTTGAGGGGACATCTCACAAAAAGTCTAACAAATTCAAAACTCATCGTATTTCGCTTGCTTCTATATAAACAGCCGGGTTATAACAAACTTGCCGTTATCAAGTAGCTCGGAGATTATTTAAAATCAGAGGTTGTCAATTTTCGGCAGATTTCAGTCATTTTCTTGAGGAGGCATGGCCTTGATGGCACTCCTTGGATGCTGGTGGTGATGCTGATGGCGACAATGGTCGTATAGAGACGGTGATGACGGTGGTGGCGGTGGTGGTGGTGGTGGTGGTGGTGGCGATAGTCGTGATGGTGTCGGTGTTGGTGGTGATGGTTGCGTTACTTACCCAATGGTGGCAGCGCCCTGCAACCAGTGGCCGGCGCCGCTGTGGTGGTGGTTGTGATGGTTGCGTTACTTACCCAATGGTGGCAGCGCCCTAACGACCGCCGCCGGCGCCGCTGTGGTGGTGGTGGTGGTGGCGGCGGCGATAGCGAAGGCTACTAGGGCTCCCAAGGCGGCAAACCCGGCCAGGGCTCCGACTATGCCGGCAAAACAGTCACAACTGCCGCCAGAGCTGCTGCCATATCCATAACCTGGCACACGCAAACAAATCGAGGTAAAATACCTTGCCGCACACACAGACAAAAATATCTTGCCACACAGACAGACAGACAGACAGACAGACAGACAGACAGACAGACAGACAGACAGACAGACAGACAGACAGACAGACAGACAGACAGACAGACAGACAGACAGACAGACAGACAGACAGACAGACAGACAGACAGACAGACAGACAGACAGACAGACAGACAGACAGACAGACAGACAGACAGACAGACAGACAGACAGACAGACAGACAGACAGACAGACAGACAGACAGACAGACAGACAGACAGACAGACAGACAGACAGACAGACAGACAGACAGACAGACAGACAGACAGACAGACAGACAGACAGACAGACAGACAGACAGACAGACAGACAGACAGACAGACAGACAGACAGACAGACAGACAGACAGACAGACAGACAGACAGACAGACAGACAGACAGACAGACAGACAGACAGACAGACAGACAGACAGACAGACAGACAGACAGACAGACAGACAGACAGACAGACAGACAGACAGACAGACAGACAGACAGACAGACAGACAGACAGACAGACAGACAGACAGACAGACAGACAGACAGACAGACAGACAGACAGACAGACAGACAGACAGACAGACAGACAGACAGACAGACAGACAGACAGACAGACAGACAGACAGACAGACAGACAGACAGACAGACAGACAGACAGACAGACAGACAGACAGACAGACAGACAGACAGACAGACAGACAGACAGACAGACAGACAGACAGACAGACAGACAGACAGACAGACAGACAGACAGACAGACAGACAGACAGACAGACAGACAGACAGACAGACAGACAGCCAGACAGCCAGACAGCCAGACAGCCAGACAGCCAGACAGCCAGACAGCCAGACAGCCAGACAGCCAGACAGCCAGACAGCCAGACAGCCAGACAGCCAGACAGCCAGACAGACAGACAGACAGACAGACAGACAGACAGACAGACAGACAGACAGACAGACAGACAGACAGACAGACAGACAGACAGACAGACAGACAGACAGACAGACAGACAGACAGACAGACAGACAGACAGACAGACAGACAGACAGACAGACAGACAGACAGACAGACAGACAGACAGACAGACAGACAGACAGACAGACAGACAGACAGACAGACAGACAGACAGACAGACAGACAGACAGACAGACAGACAGACAGACAGACAGACAGACAGACAGACAGACAGACAGACAGACAGACAGACAGACAGACAGACAGACAGACAGACAGACAGACAGACAGACAGACAGACAGACAGACAGACAGACAGACAGACAGACAGACAGACAGACAGACAGACAGACAGACAGACAGACAGACAGACAGACAGACAGACAGACAGACAGACAGACAGACAGACAGACAGACAGACAGACAGACAGACAGACAGACAGACAGACAGACAGGCAGACAGGCAGACAGGCAGACAGGCAGACAGGCAGACAGGCAGACAGGCAGACAGGCAGACAGGCAGACAGGCAGACAGGCAGACAGGCAGACAGGCAGACAGGCAGACAGGCAGACAGGCAGACAGGCAGACAGGCAGACAGGCAGACAGGCAGACAGGCAGACAGGCAGACAGGCAGACAGGCAGACAGGCAGACAGGCAGACAGGCAGACAGGCAGACAGGCAGACAGGCAGACAGGCAGACAGGCAGACAGGCAGACAGGCAGACAGGCAGACAGGCAGACAGGCAGACAGGCAGACAGGCAGACAGGCAGACAGGCAGACAGGCAGACAGGCAGACAGGCAGACAGGCAGACAGGCAGACAGGCAGACAGGCAGACAGGCAGACAGGCAGACAGGCAGACAGGCAGACAGGCAGACAGGCAGACAGGCAGACAGGCAGACAGGCAGACAGGCAGACAGGCAGACAGGCAGACAGGCAGACAGGCAGACAGGCAGACAGGCAGACAGGCAGACAGGCAGACAGGCAGACAGGCAGACAGGCAGACAGGCAGACAGGCAGACAGGCAGACAGGCAGACAGGCAGACAGGCAGACAGGCAGACAGGCAGACAGGCAGACAGGCAGACAGGCAGACAGGCAGGCAGGCAGGCAGGCAGGCAGGCAGGCAGGCAGGCAGGCAGGCAGGCAGGCAGGCAGGCAGGCAGGCAGGCAGGCAGGCAGGCAGGCAGGCAGGCAGGCAGGCAGGCAGGCAGGCAGGCAGGCAGGCAGGCAGGCAGGCAGGCAGGCAGGCAGGCAGGCAGGCAGGCAGGCAGGCAGGCAGGCAGGCAGGCAGGCAGGCAGGCAGGCAGGCAGGCAGGCAGGCAGGCAGGCAGGCAGGCAGGCAGGCAGGCAGGCAGGCAGGCAGGCAGGCAGGCAGGCAGGCAGGCAGGCAGGCAGGCAGGCAGGCAGGCAGGCAGGCAGGCAGGCAGGCAGGCAGGCAGGCAGGCAGGCAGGCAGGCAGGCAGGCAGGCAGGCAGGCAAGGCAGGCAGGCAGGCAGGCAGGCAGGCAGGCAGGCAGGCAGGCAGGCAGGCAGGCAGGCAGGCAGGCAGGCAGGCAGGCAGGCAGGCAGGCAGGCAGGCAGACAGCCAGACAGCCAGACAGCCAGACAGCCAGACAGCCAGACAGCCAGACAGCCAGACAGCCAGACAGCCAGACAGCCAGACAGCCAGACAGCCAGACAGCCAGACAGCCAGACAGCCAGACAGCCAGACAGCCAGACAGCCAGACAGCCAGACAGCCAGACAGCCAGACAGCCAGACAGCCAGACAGCCAGACAGCCAGACAGCCAGACAGCCAGACAGCCAGTCAGACAGCCAGACAGCCAGACAGCCAGACAGCCAGACAGCCAGACAGCCAGACAGCCAGCCAGACAGCCAGACAGCCAGACAGCCAGACAGCCAGACAGCCAGACAGCCAGACAGCCAGACAGCCAGACAGCCAGTCAGCCAGACAGCCAGACAGCCAGACAGCCAGACAGCCAGACAGCCAGACAGCCAGACAGCCAGACAGCCAGACAGCCAGACAGCCAGACAGCCAGACAGCCAGTCAGCCAGACAGCCAGACAGCCAGACAGCCAGACAGCCAGACAGCCAGACAGCCAGACAGCCAGCCAGCCAGCCAGCCAACCAGCCAGCCAGCCAGCCAGCCAGCCAGCCAGCCAGCCAGCCAGCCAGCCAGCCAGCCAGCCAGCCAGCCAGCCAGCCAGCCAGCCAGCCAGCCAGCCAGCCAGCCAGCCAGCCAGCCAGCCAGCCAGCCAGCCAGCCAGCCAGCCAGCCAGCCAGCCAGCCAGCCAGCCAGCCAGCCAGCCAGCCAGCCAGCCAGCCAGCCAGCCAGCCAGCCAGCCAGCCAGCCAGCCAGCCAGCCAGCCAGCCAGCCAGCCAGCCAGCCAGCCAGCCAGCCAGCCAGCCAGCCAGCCAGCCAGCCAGCCAGCCAGCCAGCCAGCCAGCCAGCCAGCCAGCCAGCCAGCCAGCCAGCCAGCCAGCCAGCCAGCCAGCCAGCCAGCCAGCCAGCCAGCCAGCCAGCCAGCCAGCCAGCCAGCCAGCCAGCCAGCCAGCCAGCCAGCCAGCCAGCCAGCCAGCCAGCCAGCCAGCCAGCCAGCCAGCCAGCCAGCCAGCCAGCCAGCCAGCCAGCCAGCCAGCCAGCCAGCCAGCCAGCCAGCCAGCCAGCCAGCCAGCCAGCCAGCCAGCCAGCCAGCCAGCCAGCCAGCCAGCCAGCCAGCCAGCCAGCCAGCCAGCCAGCCAGCCAGCCAGCCAGCCAGCCAGCCAGCCAGCCAGCCAGCCAGCCAGCCAGCCAGCCAGCCAGCCAGCCAGCCAGCCAAAACAATTACAGATGCCGCCTGAACTGCCGCCATGGCCATAACCTGTGCTGCACCGTTATGGACATGCACGTGTTGGTAACACACTACTCTGTTATACACATAGACGCTATAACTCAGTAAAGCATTTGACAAAGTCCCCCCATAAAGGACTAGGGTTGCAACTTAAAATGAATGGGATCAGGGGCAAGATTCTCGATTGGATAGAAACGTGGCTTTCAGGACGTCAGCAAAGGGTTATATTAAATTGGTGCAAATCACCATGGATAGAGGCTCTCAGTGGGGTTACACAGGGCTCAGTCCTGGGCCCATTACTTTTGATAATATTTGTGAATACAATTGAGAACAGTATAGACAGCGAAGTCTTGAAATTTGCTGACGATCTAACAGTTGTCAGGATTATCAGAGGAAGACATGATCAGGATGTTTTTCAATCAGATCTGGACAAGCTTGTTGAGTGGTCTGAGTCATGACAGATGAAATTAAATTTGAGTAAATGTAAGATTATGTACGCTGGACGAGTTAGCAGTAAACATAGGTATGAAATGGGTGGGCAGAAACTGGAGCAGATTGAAAAGGAAAGAGATTTAGGTGTCGTGGTAAACAGTAGACTATCAGCGTCAGACCAGGTCGTAGAAGCTAGGAAAAAGGCATTTAGAATGCTGGGGGCCATTAAAGGAAATAGTTCACCTTGGACATTTTTTACCCAACACGATTTGATTATATTTTTTAATACAATTTCTTTTTATATTGTCAAAATGACCTTATATCGCGCCGATTCAGGACAGAAGGCCGTAAATTTGTATTGTTTATCAAAACTATATGCATACTCTCTGAGTCAGAGTCCTGACGTCACGCGAATGTAAACAATGGTTCAGCCAATCAGATTCGAAAGTAGTCGCGTAAAGATAGACTCGCATTGGAGATGTGCCAACCGGCGGCCGGCGATCGCTTGCTAGCACCAGCTGCAAGCTGATTGGCTGATGGTATAGCCTCTGCCCGGTCTAGAACCAGTACAACATTCTTTCGCCAGCACCGCATTCCTTCGCCAAAAACTCCAATATATTCGGCTGGAGAGTCTTTTCAGTCAAGAAAACTTGCAGATAGGGGTTTTCCAACACGGGCTACAAAACTGCTATATCAGTTTAAAACTAATGTTGAAGGTGGACTATTTCCTTTAACAGAAATGTTTCCTACAAAAGTGAAGAGGTAATAACAAAATTGTATTGTGCATGCATACGTTAGGCCACATTTGGAGTATTGCGTGCAAGCCTGGTCTCCAGCATATGTGAAAGCTTGCTGGTTGTTAGAAAGCGTTAAAACAGGGGCAGCAAAAATGGTTAATTGTCTTGGGCCTTATAAGATAGATTAAATAAATTAAGTAGGTTTTCACTTAGATATAGAAAGCAAGCAGAAAGCAGATATAATTGAAGTCTTCAAATTTGTAAATGGTCAGCATTCTGGATATTTAAAGGGAATGTTTGAGTTAAATAGAGAAAATCGAGGTAGAGGCAGTGGCGGATCTACGGTTGGGCAAAATGGGCAATTGCCCCCCGCCCCTCAAACCACCTGAAATCGGCGCAAAATTGACACATTTCCTGATATAGAAGCAAATCTAGGCAACTTTTACTAAGGAAAGTTTGCTTTAAATTAGCTTTCAATACATAAGCAAGCGAAATCCGATGAGTTTGTATAATTTGAGAGACTTTTTGGAATTTTGCCCCCCTCCCCAAACTCAAAACCTAGATCCACCACTGGGTAGAGGTCATCAGTATAAACTCATTATGAAACAAAGTAGGACTAGGCTACGACAGTCATTGTTCAGTAGAAGAGTTGTAGGACATTGTAATAAGCTACCAGGGAATGTCGCTGATGCAGTGACACTTGCTTCCTTCAAATTTATATTATATCAATACTTTACAGGGAAGGGATTAGTTCATAAATACTCGTGGGATTAGGCTTCTTTTAGGCAGGTAGAGTACGGTGATTTGAAGGGGCGAGACTGGTGGAGGGGGGGGGGGGGGGGTGCAACCTGGGATTGACCTGAGAGGCTATGTGTTGCACTTTTATATTTTATGTCTTTATGTCGAACACTAACACACATAGACACTACTCTGGCATACAGATACAGATACAGATACAGACTTTGATTAAGGTCGTCCACATGTGCCTCTGGCTATTATAAACTCTCGTCATAAGTTAAAAACACAGGAAACATGGTCAGAAAAAGCATACAATAAAATCGCACAAGTAAAAACAAGAATAAAAAAACACTGACACACGCGAGCACATACACACCCACTCATACAATCAGTCAACTAAAACCCGTCGGCATGACGGTGAGAATCGCTACACATAGACAAATGGACGCACAAGTGTCGGTAAAGCTTCCGCTGAAAAACATTATAATTTATAAATAAGGCGTTTTCGTTTGCCTTTACTCGAGAAAAAAAATTCCAGACCCGTAGCCAGGCTGAATTTCCAAAGGGTGCACAATAATTTCCAGAGGATGCACTACCATTAGCATAGATTGAACAACCCAAAGTCTTAGCCACTGGCGATGGGGAAAACGCCATGCGATTCGTCATGACAAGATCTCTCTTTTTGGAGCCAGACATTGCATTTTTTCTCTCCAAAAATGTGTCGAAGAGCATTTTGGTGGCCAGGGGGCAAAAATACGAAGATTTGGGGTGTTTTTTTAAAGGTCATTGCGGCCATGTGGTTTGACCAATTGTCATGCCCCAAACGTTTTTGAGCTTCAAATGTACTGGTCTTCAATATATCAAAAGATAAAAAACAAAATAAATAATAGGCGTATTCAGGGGATGTAAAATGGGGGGGGGGGATTTTTGATAAAAATATGTGCTGTTCGTGAGTGTTTGGGACGACATAAACGTCACATGTGGGCATTATATGCTGTAATTTGTAAATTGTATATATTGCGCATAGGCGGATCCAGGCAAACAACGTGGAGGGCACCATGAGCGTAACGCTTTTATCATCTTACAAATTTGAAGTTGGACCTAATTTGAGGGAGGATATCACCTCACATTTTTTTGTGTACCGGAGTGCGCCTCTGCCCCCAAAATATGTACAATCCCAGTATCTATTATGTGTGTTGCATTGAAATTGTTTCTGACGCATGTATTGCACTGAAAACCACGAAGGAAGTATGCGCCGCAAAACCGCATTCGTAACACCCTCCACAAAACAGGAGCCTGGCACCGCCTCTGTTGAACCGATTTTTCTCTCAAAATTTTGACACAACACGCGCTATTCAAAGTTGGGAAAATTCACAAAGTTTCAGGACGCTAGGCCTAACGGTTCAGAAACAGCAAGTGAAAAACTACAGGGGGGGGGGGGGGAGGGGCAGAATCTGCCCCCGCAGGGAATAGGGTTAAACTTACGTTACGTTACGTACTTCATATTAAATAACGCCATAAAATGACTGTAACACCTGACCTCGCTATGCTTAATCACGTTGAAATATATTCTACGAAGTGCGCAGTGTTACGAAGACGTCATTTTGTCGGCTGTGTTAGCTCCAACAATCTAAATATGCTGGAAAAGAGTACTTTGATATTTCCCCACATGCAGTTCTCGATGACCCAGAAAGCCACAAAGAAAGTACCTGCCATGCAAGGGTAAAACCTGCGTCACCATCGGCTAAGCATAACTTCGCTGCAACCATGCGACTGGCTTGCGATGCCATGGCACTGCTGGACATATTTTTTCGCCCAGTGACGTTTTAGTGGGTACCTACATGGGGGCCGGCTGTGACTTTCGTGAGAGCTGGGCGCGAGAATAAGGCACTGCGATCGTTTACGACTCCTCATTTGGATCTCCCGGAGAATGAGAACCGCCCCGTACCATCACCACATGACGTCATGCATATCGTCATGCCTATGACGTCATACACACCGTCACGTCTAAGCTGACCATATAGATAGAACCACAGAAGCAATAATCGTGTCCAAATGGGTCCAAGGTAATGCTCATTTTAGTAGTTGCATGGTTACATGACACAGTCACGAGTGGAGGTCGCTATTCAAATGGTAGGGCCACTGCCTGCAAACTTTGTGTTTGCCCCAACAACTGTGTAATGCCCCACCAACTTGAGTCAGATTTGAAGGTCTCCTGTTGTTAAAATGGGCATTTTTTACCTCAACCATACCAAACAACCAACCAATAGGGCATTTACCACACAAATTTTATCGGGAAAGTTCCACACATGGTAACAGTAAATACATTAAATTATTGATGAAATATCAGTCTCACACATACAAAACCAATCATTCTGTGGTGTCATTTAAATGGAAAAGGATTATTTTCGCTACGTCTGTGCATCTTCAACTGGCACCATTTAAGATTTGGAACTTACAGTATTGGAAAAATCGTAATTCAAACTGCGATTTTGTTTACAAACACAACCATAGGCAACAACTTCTTAAGAACCTGTGCTTGCATTACATTATCACAAGCCGAGATGTCGCTTTCCCGTTATTGTTTGTATTGTATTGTTTGTGTTGCTTGCATTGTTTGTATTGTATTGTTTCACTACTGCATAAAGTGCAGTTGTTTAATTCGGCAACATCCGTTCCATTTCTTACCGTCCCTGGCGCTGGCCGCCATCTCTTCCCGCCGAACCCGGCTCGGGCGTCCCAGGTCAAGGTCAGGCTGACCTTTGTAACCCGCGGCGACACAGACGGCACGCACGGCGACCCCGGCCATAGCCCGAGGCGTGATCCGCGCCGCCAGCTCACTTAGTGACCTCTGCAGAAAGCCCTCGGGCACTTGTTGCAACACTTGTCCAAATGCTGAGCGCGGGTCACTCCCATCCCATACAACGCCTTCGCCGTGAGTGAGACGACTCCATGGCTCGAGCAGAAGACTTCTGAAGCTCTGCACCGGAGAGAAATCTGCAGATCCGTCAGGCGAAGTGGCACTTTGAAGGAACGAAGGGAGTTGGAGTGACCATCCACTGTCCAACGCTCTCCTACGGCCATTGTTGTTGGCTGTGATTTGCTGTAGAACGACCGCGCCGAGGCCAGCAAGGGCCGCCCCGCCTGCTAGAAGTCCCAGCACGTCATATTGTGTGCATTCACAAGATGGGGAGCCGCCATAACCGTAGGAAGTGCCGCCACCGTAACCGCCGCCACTGCTCGCCGACATCTGTTCACCGAACTCGCCACGAGTACTGTAGATGTCGCGCCAGTTGGTGTTATAGGGGTCGCGCCAGTCGCCCCGCAGCCGCCGTCGGGAGAGGCCAGATGGCCCGGTTCCGTGGGAGCTTGACGGAGGGGAGTTTAGGCCCTGCTGCGGTGATCCATTAGACCAGTGCTTGTCTCCACTTTGACCACGAAGATTATCTTCGTCGAGGTGTTTGTAGTCGTTTCTGCTATCACTGTAGCGGCCACCTCTTGTACGGTCTTGTTTGCCACTCGAATCAATGTCTACTTGGTCCAGATCCCCGCCGATATTCTTGTCATAGCGATCAGTACCAGAATCCACTCTTCCTGGATGGAGAGAGGCTTGGGTGAGCTCAGAGATCGCACGGATTTGGTCCGGCCCGGGATAAGCAGGCGTGGTCGCCTGGTCCCGGCCTAAGCCAGGAGGCGCTGCAGTCGAAGAGCCTTTGACATTATTATCATCTCTGTCGGCGGTATGCGAGGATTCCCCATCAAGACTTCTATCGGGGATTTTGGAAGTACTTCTCTTATGGAAGTTTGAACTGGCGTCGGTTTCTGCGTCTGGCGCAGAGATTTGAAAACTCAGTGCTGAACTCTGGAGGACGCCGACAGAGTCCCAGCCAGGAATCTGGAGTCCGTGCGACGACGGTATCAGTATACAGCTAATGCAACACGCTGATACAGCTACCGCTGCCCACAAACGGATCACCCTAACGGACATGGTGACGGCTCAGATGCCGACTTCAGTCGCTGAGCTCAGGTGACAGGTGACAAGTGACAGGTGACAGGTGACAGGTGACAGGTGACAGGTGACAGGTGGCAGGTGACAGGTGACAGGTGACAGGTGACAGGTCATGGATCATGGATCATGAATCATCGATTATGGATCACAGTTGGCAGGGCTTGTCAGGGCTTGTCAGGGCTTATCAGGGCTCGCCAGGGCTTGCCAGGGCTTATCAGGACTTATCAGGGCTTGTCAGGGCTTATCAGGGCTCGCCAGGGCTTGCCAGGGCTTATCAGGGTTCATCAGGGCTTGCCAGGGCTTGCCAGGGTTTGCCAGTGTTGACCTAGGTTGTCAGGAGAGAAGAGGATGACGGGTGACGGGTGACTATTGAAAGGTCACTGACCTCGCCGTCACCGGTCAGGTCGCTGGTCACCATTCACGAGGAAAAGGCACGGGTCGTGGATCGCTTGTCTCAGGTTACGAACTTCAGGTAGAGACTCACGGCCTCAAGTTGAACTAGTGCAGAGGTCTGTCAGGCTTGGCAGCTACGCCGTGGTGAACGTTTTTCTTACTAGAGTCTTTCTAGGCTGTTGGTAGCGCTTAGCTTCAACCACTTAGCGCTTAGCTTCAACCACTTAGCGCTTAGCTCTACCACCCAGTCTCCGTATGCAAAAATGCTGGAAAACGTACGCCTTTGTTGTTGTTCTCTTGTATCTTTCAACCCTTGCTCTCTTGAATTGAGCCAAGCAGCCCAATGCGCTCCAGTGTCAAGTTCAGAGGTATCCTTCAGTTCAATAGTGCAGAAACGTCGAAGTTCCCATCTCTCCAGAGTTCTTGAGTCTTGAATCTTCCAGAGGTCTTGGTCCAGCAGGATCCTTTTCTTGTCAACGTCGACCACACTGAACTGCCAGTCAACCTCTGCCGACTTCACTTCTTTTCTCCACGCCACTTACTGTTCCACCCGATCACATCAGTGGTCAGTCACATCAGTGGATCACATCAGTGCCGATCTATACGTCCAATACGTTCCCGGCCGCGTCGCACTCTTGAGGCCTTACCTCACCCACTGTCAACCAGCGACTAACTCGTCTCCAGCGTCAACGAATAACCGAGGTAATTTGCAGCGGGGTATCGCAATTATCCTAGTCGGCACCCGTGGTTTATGGCTTTGCATGCTCTGGTTACCCATGCGGCATGGGTCGTGATCTATGGGAGTTTGAGACGGCGGTGACTCCTCAACCGCAACCAACTGCACGTCACGGCTAGGTCTCGTGACGCTGTGGTGTCGGGAGTGGGTTATAACTTATAGGTCACGGGTTATAACTTATAGGTCACGGGTTATCAGGGTGTAAAAAAAAAACACTTTTACGTCGGTGAAAGCTTGCCAATTGACACGGCGTTCTTCTCTAGGCCAATGACAAGTATGCCAAATTTCATTGCGATCCTTTGAGTTTTGGTCCCCCCGGGCCTCCGTAAGTTGTTGACCCCTATCCAAAAGGTCAAAAATCCAAGTCGTCGTACAGACCTCCGCGTGTGCTCATTTGAAAGCTCTTGTCGAGTAGAATAAACTTGAATTCAGTCGAAATGCTCTCAATTCAAGTTTTCGTTCTATGAGTCATGAAGGGCTAGCAAAACTATGCCTTCAATAGAGCTCTATTGAATGTTTGGTTTTGGGCTCTGTTTATGACTCATAGAACACACTTAAATTTAGAGCATTTCGACTGAATTAAAGTTTATTCTACTCGACAAGAGCTTTCAAATGAGCACACGCGGAGGTCTGTTCGACGACTTGGATTTTTGACCTTTTGGGTAGGGGTCAACAACTTACGGAGGCCCGGGGGGGGGGGGGGGGCACCAAAACTCAAAGGATCGCAATGAAATGTGGCATACTTGTTATTGGCCTAGAGAAGAACGCCGTGTCAATTGGCAAGCTTGCACCGACGAAAAAGTGTTTTAGCACCCTAATGGGCTGTTCATGGGTTATAAGTCATGGTCAGGGTTATAGGTCATGGGTTATAGGTCATGGGTTATATGTCATGGGTTATAGGTCATGGGTTATAGGTCATGGGTTATAGGTCATGGGTTATAAGTCATGGGTTATAGGTCATGGGTTATAGGTCATGGGTTATAGGTCATGGGTTATAGGTCATGGGTTAAAAGTCATGGGTTATATGTCATGGGTTATAGGTCATGGGTTATAAGTAATGGGTTATAGGTCATGGGTTATAGGTCATGGTTATAGGTCACGGTCATGGGTTACGGTCATGGGCCACGGTCATGGCTCACGGTTATGGGTAACGGTCATGGGTTACGGTCATGGGTCACGGTCATGGGTCACGGTCATATAGGTTGATGGAGGCAGAGACTCCGCCCAAACCACCAAAAGTTGGGGACGGGATACTAAAGACACTTTTTCATGCAACGCCCGTAGGCCTAATGTGAAACTCTGACAATTGGAGGGATATGTCCCCCGTCCCCCCCCCCCCCCGGCGGCGGAACCCGTGGATGGAGATGACAGGGAGGGGGGGGGGGTCTTGAATTGGGGATTCTGATTGCTCTATCAATTTCAGTCGGTCACAGCTAAAACCTCAAGGCTCGGTGTGCGTAAGAGAGGTGTGAGAGAGGTAAACAGCGGGCGGGTCATAAATCATGCTGCATTTGATCACGGATTCACGTGAGGTGAGGATCACGTGAAGCATTTAATCACGTAGCTGTCGACGGATAGATGGCCGGATGATATGACGTTTATCACCTTGAATACCGGGTATACTCGGTAGTCAAGGCTTCAGTGTATATATACTTACAAATATAATGGAATAATGGATTATAGTTCTCCAAAAAAATATGCAACTTTTGCAGCATTTTATGAACAGTGATATGCATTGCACAAACTCAACTATGCTATTGATTTCAATGCAGGATTCTGGTTATATTTTAGACAGGAAAAATACTCACAACATCTTCTACGGCAATAGAAAGGTACTGCCGGCGATTACTCTTCTAGTCTGAACGCTTTGAAATAAGCGTTGAAGTGAAGTGCTGACAAATATGCACACGTCTGATGCTATTCCAACACGTATGCCGTTACGCAACTTATATAGCTACAGAATATAGCTACATATTGGTACACACAATAGATAGATAGATAGACAAGACGGCAAAAACAGAGCGGAACGAAATAGTATGAGCAATGCTAAAAAATGCACTAAAAAGATTGGCACATTACGATTGATATTGCCATGCGATAGAACATTTTCGATCTCACTATAAGTTGAACAGGTCTAGCAGTAAATGTTTTGACAATACACAGTTATTACGAAACCTACTTGATCAATAATATGTTATCTTCAATACGTAGACAGACCCCTCAGAACGATAAGGGGAGAAACCCTTCCTCTATTGCTGCCCTCTCCTTACCGTCTCTCGCGCTGATCCCGACCGGCTCCAGAAATCTTCCTCGCGCCGATGTCCCATTTTCACCTTGACCTTGACCTTGACCTCTGTAGCCGGAGGCGAAACAGACCGCGCGCACTGCAACCCCGGCCATCGCATGAGGCTTCAACCGCGCCGCGAGGTCAAACATTGACCTCTGCAGAAATCCATCTGGAAGTTGATACAACACGCGTCCAAATGCTGACCTCGGGTCACTGCCATCCCAAATAACACCTTCACCTCGCGTAAGAGGGCCCAGAGACTCCGCCAGAAGACCACTCAAGTCCAGTGCATCCACACCAAGCGTCCACTCGTTCTCTAGCGACCTGCCGACGTTGGTGAGGTTGGCGAAGAGGAAGAGGGCCGCCAACGCGGCTGAAGTTGCCACCGCTCCCCCCAGGCCGAGCAAGTTGTAGGCTACGCAGTCGCACTCCTCTTGGTCACCATAGCCTCCAGACATTCCACTCATAAAGCGGTCATACCAGCCTCGGACTCCAGAGGAAGGCGCGGTGTTGTAGGCGCCGTTGTAGCCTGCGTTGTATAAGTTGTTGTACCCGCTGTTGTAGCCGTAGCCGCTGTGCTGACGACTGTTATAGCCGGGGCCTAAGCCTCGGCTGAAGCCTGGTCCGGTGTTGAAACCAGGGCCGAAGTCAGTGTGATAGCGACTTAGGCCGTTTGTCGGCGAGGAGGTGCCCTGTTCGCCTCGGGTGGGATCTTGAGCGACACGAGAATCATACGGAGGGTACCTGTCATACTTCTGAGATTGGGCGTCGGCTGACGGAGGTCGAAGATCAGGAAAAAGAGGCCGATGATCAGACTGAACCGCGCCAGAGTCGCGAAACTTCTCGCTCTCCAGTCGCTGTTTATCTAAAGGGGAGATGCTCAGAGGGCGAACGGAGAAGTGGGCGGTTCGGTACGAATCGTCGTGTTGGTCAGTTCGATAGCGCCCGTTGGGGTCAGAGGTCTTACCGTGGGTTTCTCCGAATCGCCGACGTGCACTCTCCCCAGTATTTACCCGCCACTCTCTCCCACTCCCATCCTCTCTCCCAGCACCGTCCTTCATACTTGACTTCCTAGTCTTTAGACCTGGTCTGATGGTTCCGTTTGAATTGCTGCCACTCCAGGAACGATTAGAGAGTTCCTTTGTCAGTGGCGTATATCTTGAGCTGCTGAATGCTTGTCTATGTGGTGATAGCGTATTTCTGGACGGTTGCCAAGGTAACTTCGGTTGCCATGGAGATTCTGGTCTCCATGGCGACGGCGGAGAGAAGTGAGGTCGGGAGAAACTAGCCGGCTCTGGAAGCTCCTCTGGTGAGTTTGCTGCATTTTGACGAGAGACTTTTGCCATCAGTACACAGGCGAACGTGACAGAAAGGAACTTCATCTCGAACTTCACTGGATTCGAACGAGGACCGCACAGGTCTCTAGAGTAGTAGGTTCATTCAACAAAGGAACCTTCTGTTGCGCCACTATTGTTCTGGTGACAGTAGCACGCGACAGATCATCCTCACTTTTTTCTCAGTATCCTCAATAGTCCTCTGTCCTCCAGGGTCCTCGACGGGTTTCTGCACGTTCCCGGCACGTTTTCAGCTCGCTCTGTAACGATTTCCACTAGTTCTTAACACGTTCTCACCACGTTCTCAACACGTTCTCACCGCATTCTCGAAATGTTCTCGCCACTATCTGAGAACGTTCACACAACGTTCTCGCGGCGTTCTCACGAGGTTCTCATACAATGTTCTTACCACGTATTCAGAACATTCTCTGAATGTTTTCCGCTCGTCTGTAACACGTTCTTATCACGTTCTCACCACATCTTCCGCACCTTCTTCTCACACCGCCGATAGCACTTCAGCCCCGCACGCGCTCCCGCCTGCTCCACTCCCTCCTTGCACTGATAATGCACGAGACATGACACTGACGTGGGCGGCGCTTCGCAACAAACCCTCCACGACGAACCCGCACCAATTCAGCTCTGAAGCGACACATAACGGGCAATTAAACTGCAGGCAAGCGGGAATAATTGAGCAGGGATGCGTGCTCAGACTGTGAGGGTTTCGTGACGTTTGAAGATCATGCAAATTCGCGGCATGCTAACCACCGTGACGCGAGGCACGGATTGGGATTTGCTCCACATGACGAGGCTATGTAGGCAAATGTGTCAAGGGGTAAACAATTAAGTAGAGCAGTAATGCTTCGATGAGTAGGTGAATGTAAGGTGCATTGGTTTAGCCTTGTTATCTAGAAGGTGGTTCCGCGGAGTGATGAAAATATTGTTGGGCAACGACGTAGTAATTGCATTTAGGGATCTATGGCGTCGTCAGCTTAACCCGTGCCCCGCTGGGGGGGGGGGGGCAAATCTGCTCCCTCCCGGATTTTCTCCACAACTCGAACACTATGATAGATATCGACGTAAAACTTACAGTACCTTATGTTGCATCAATTCTACGTCTTCTCGCATAATTTTAATGAACTTGATATAGTATTTTTTAGAGATAATGACGTTTTAATGACATCAGTAATGCCATTTTTGGTGGAAAAATGATAAATGTTTGAAAAATCGTAGACAATCGGGTTTTGAAGAAAATTGCAAATTAAAAACTTTGAAAGAACGGAAATGATATTTTCTTCAAAAATGCCTCTCGGATGTTCATTTTTGGGGGTTTTAACTCTTAAATAAATAAATAAAATTTGTTTCGGCAAATTGTTCACAAACCATTTTTTTACAGATAATAAAAACACGGAATTTATACGAGATAACCAAGTATAGACAATACTCAAACCAAACTTCAAAGCAATATCTTTATTTTTGACCGATTGATGGCTCCCTAAGTATAAGTAACTCATGACGTCATTTTTTGTAGTTATGTTTTGGGCCTTTATTGACCTGATACAGACAAATAAATGCCACCGCTGTATTTCTGAGACAAAACCGGTCTAGAAACATGCCTTTGTATTTAGATAAATCCATTTCAAATTTTGACCTTCTATGACCTGACCTCGACCTTATATGGTGTCAGGTTGTGAAAATGGCTGCTACTATCGAATTATACGTGTACAATATCCCATAAAACATGTGTCGCATGACTTTCGTAGAACTCTTGCCAACAATGACCTTTTGTGACCTGATCTTGACCTTGACCTTTGCTTACAATTTCAGTTTTTCTTAATGCGGGAGATGCATTATACCTATGAGAGCATTGTGTGCGATAATAGCCTGAATCTAAGGCTTTGTATGGAAAGTATTGCCCAAAAACTCATATCTCAATTTTGACCTTTGACCTGACTGTGACCTGACATGTGACCTTATTTGGAACATTTCGCGTATGCTTTAGATGCGTCTCATTAAGAGCTTTCGATTGCCGTCTTGCACGTCTTGCTGCAGTTATTGTTTCGGTAGATAACGAGGGGACAGAATCTGCTCCTCCCCCAGCGGGGCGCGTTCGGCTGGAGACCCCAGCGGGGCGCGGGTTAACCCACTGGAAGGATAATAGGAGGTCGGGTTGCACCTTATTCAGGGCTGAATTAATGTGAGTACGAACGATTGTGGTATGCTATGACAATCAGTGAGATACGAAGAAAAACGATAAAAATGTATGTTTTAATTTAAAACAATTGTTCATACCATACAAATTTCGTACTTACTTCAATCGGTGAGGTGTCTTAGCAGAAGAAGTAAGGAAAAAATCATTAAAACATGGAATGCACGGGAACAACTAAACTTATATACCAGTTTCAACCCAAAATAATGATGCCTTGGGGAATATCACACACACATTTCATATTTGTATGTATTTGCCACATTTTTTGCCGAAAATACCCCATCCTCCAACATGATGGCCAAGTTCGAAAGCAAACATGCATGCATATGTAGCGTGTATGGAAACAAAGCTCGCATATTAAACGAAAGCGCAAAACACCAAAACAAAAATAATCTAGGCACATGCTCACAAGCCCTTTAAATGATAGGAACTATACCGCACAATCGTAAAGTTGAAAAAATGTGCCTATAATGAGTATGACGATAAAAGACACATTACACGTTACCGTTCCCTGAAGTCGCACTGTATTTTGCCAACACTTGTTGCTGATTATCTACCGCGTTCGTGTTGAAGATCGCACATTCATCATCACATTGATGCAAACCTGTGTCGCATATAACACTTATGACGAGCCAGTTGCCAATGCCCAATCATGTCATTCCAGGGGCGTCGCCACACAATTTTGAGGGGCGGTTAGGCGTGGGGGGGAAGTCAGTTTCCCCCCTCAAATCTCATGGGGTCAATGTTAAAATCCCGATAATCTGGGGGGCCGGAGTGATCCTGGGGGCCGCCCTCCAACCCCCACCCTCCGGTGGCGACGCCCCTGTTTTATTCAACCGCTCCATGGAGATTGGAGAATGCTTTGATAACTTCAGGAAACAAGTCACCCATCGGATGTTTGTTGGCACCGATTGGCGATTGTCCATCACTATAATTAAGCTCAAAGGACTCCCACGATGAAGCCTCTCTCTCTGTCCACGGCTTATACACCATCATCACCATCAACACCATCATCAGTGCAGCACAGTCCTAACATCACCATCCACATCACCGTGCACATCTCTGACGTCACTTTACATGTCCCATTGTCACAGTCCATGATGGTGCGTCAGTGGTCACTGATTCTCCGTCACTTCTGTGGCTCATTTGAGTCACTGTGTGAGTCACTGCGCCTCACAGTGACTGAGTGACTGAGTCACTGCACCGGTGCTCACTGCAGTCCTCTCACCCTCACTTTGCACCGTGCAATCACTGACTTCACTTTGCAGTCACGATGCACCGTGATGAATCGCTTCACACTAATAGGTTCACATAAATAGGGGTGGAACCCTAACCCTCTGGTCCTCACTTCGCACACATTACCGTGTTTCGGATCACGCACTAGGTAACAGGGCCGGATTTGGCAGTAGTATGGCGCCCCACACGTTAATCAGTGATCCTCTGCACGCTGGATGCGTTAATCAGTGATCCTCTTCACGCTGGATGCGTTAATCAGTGATCCTCTTCACGCTGGACACGTTAATCAGTGATCCTCTTCACGCTGGATGCGTTAATCAGTGATCCTCTTCACGCTGGATGCGTTAATCAGTGATCCTCTTCACGCTGGACACGTTAATCAGTGATCCTCTTCACGCTGGATGCGTTGTTTCACGTTGGGCGCACGGTCGTGTGCGAGGAGTCCCGGACAGGGTATGGTCGTGTGCGAGGAGTCACGGACAGGGTATGGTCGTGTGCGAGGAGTCACGGACAGAGTATGGTCGTGTGCGAGGAGTCACGGACAGGGTATGGTCGTGTGCGAGGAGTCACCGACAGTGTACGGCCGTGTGCGAGGAGTCCCGGACAGGGTATGGCCGTGTGCGAGGAGTCTCGGACAGGGTACGGCCGTGTGCGAGGAGTCACGGACAGGGTACGGTCGTGTGCGAGGAGTCACGGACAGGGCACGCTCGTGTGCGAGGAGTCACGGACAGGGTACGGTCGTGTGCGAGGAGTCCCGGACAGAGTATGGTCGTGTGCGAGGAGTCCCGGACAGGGTATGGCCGTGTGCGAGGAGTCCCGGACAGGGTACGGCCGTGTGCGAGGAGTCTCGGACAGGGTATGGTCGTGTGCGAGGAGTCCCGGACAGGGTATGGCCGTGTGCGAGGAGTCCCGGACAGGGTATGGCCGTGTGCGAGGAGTCCCGGACAGGGTATGGTCGTGTGCGAGGAGTCCCGGACAGGGTAAGGCCGTGTGCGAGGTGTCACGGACAGAGTACGGTCGTGTGCGAGGAGTCACGGACAGGGTATGGTCGTGTGCGAGGTGGCCCGGACAGGGTACGGTCGTGTGCGAGGTGTCCCGGTCAGGGTACGGTCGTGTGCGAGCTGCTGTCACGAACAGGACACGGTCGTGTGCGAGGTGTCCCGGACAGGGCACGGTCGTGTGCGAGCTGCTGTCACGAACAGGGTACGGTCGTGTGCGAGCTGCTGTCACGAACAGGGCACGGTCGTGTGCGAGGTCTCCCGGACAGGGTACGGCCGTGTGCGAGGAGTCACGGACAGGGTACGGTCGTGTGCGAGGAGTCACGGACAGGGCACGCTCGTGTGCGAGGAGTCACGGACAGGGTACGGTCGTGTGCGAGGAGTCCCGGACAGGGTATGGTCGTGTGCGAGGTGGCCCGGACAGGGTATGGCCGTGTGCGAGGTGGCCCGGACAGGGTACGGTCGTGTACGAGGTGTCCCGGACAGAGTATGGTCGTGTGCGAGGAGTCCCGGACAGGGTATGGCCGTGTGCGAGGTGTCCCGGACAGGGTATGGCCGTGTGCGAGGAGTCCCGGACAGGGTACGGCCGTGTGCGAGGAGTCTCGGACAGGGTATGGTCGTGTGCGAGGAGTCCCGGACAGGGTATGGCCGTGTGCGAGGAGTCCCAGACAGGGTATGGCCGTGTGCGAGGAGTCCCGGACAGGGTATGGTCGTGTGCGAGGAGTCCCGGACAGGGTATGGCCGTGTGCGAGGTGTCACGGACAGAGTACGGTCGTGTGCGAGGAGTCACGGACAGGGTATGGTCGTGTGCGAGGTGTCCCGGACAGAGTATGGTCGTGTGCGAGGAGTCACGGACAGGGTATGGCCGTGTGCGAGCTGCTGTCACGAACAGGGCACGGTCGTGTGCGAGGTGTCCCGGACAGGGCACGGTCGTGTGCGAGGTGTTACGTGCAGGGTAAGGCGGCCTCGCACTGTCCCGCCGCCCTCGCTGTTTGTACCGCTCGGCAGAGTTCGCCGAACTGGCCACGCCCAGAGTGCAGCAGCAGCCAGGAGACCGGCAGACTGGGGGGGCACAATAATGTTGGCATGTCAGATCGTCACGAGGACATAGCATCACACAGTTGCAATAGCCACGAACCGGTAGATTGGGGACGCAATAGTTTCAAAACGTCATATCGTCACAACGTTATGCTGCCGTAACATCACTAGTTAATGTTATTCGTTGGAATGTTTACTTCGGTGCACTCTCACAAAATAGAGTCGTGTATCATATCATCAGACGAGTTACAGTTGTTACCATATGCGTAGGAACAGGGGAGGGCAGGGGGTCATGGCCCCACTTTTTGGTCAAAATTGTTGCAAAAATATTTACTTTGCTTTGTAAAGGAACATTTTAGCTGGTAGACGGTTCGAGAAGGCAAGAGGAGCTTAAATCTGTCAGAAGTATTCCATATGGGGACTTTGGTTTCTCTTAAGACAAGATCAAAGTTTGACTGCCCCCCTTTTTGTGTGACGTTCCTACGTCTACGTGTGACGTCTTTGGTTGTAACGTTGCGACGCCAGCACATGCTATTTAAGAGAGTTTCAACGTTACACTTGCACTTCATTGCGATATGAATTTAACCCATAAGAGTATTCATCCCTGACAGCAATAACAATTAACGCATACATTGTAAAAGACACATTAACCCGCGAGTTACTGGGGTGTATTTCATAACGCGACTTACTGGGGGGGGGGGGGTATTTTTTGCCCCCCCCCCCTCGGTCGGATCTCCGGAACTACTGGACTGAATGTAAAAAATTCGAACGGCATTATATAGCCCTGGGACATTTATCCAGGGAAACATAATATTGTTGACCTCGGGTTCACCGATGACGTCACAGGTCAGGTCAAGTGCAAAGTGGTTGACCGTGTCAAAAGGTCTTGATGGATGGAATTGTCGCGCAAAATTGCGATATTAAACGCATAAGCTGTCGATAAATCAGTATGATTCGTGTGTCTGACACTTCTAAGTACATTTATAAGCTGCTTATGACCTTGGGTCAGGTCAAGGTCATCCGAGGTCACGAGGTCAAACTGCAGATTACGATCATTAGGCGTTGTGACACATGTCTATGGGTTTGTTTTTCGTATAGAACGCGCAAAATGGCCTTAGAACATTGTTTGTTCCATATAAATAAAAGTAAAAAGCAAAAACGGAAATGCTTTTTTATGCATAGTAATGCTGTGAGAGGTGGTTTATTTTTGTCATTTAAATGTCATAAGTCAGTCATTTTTGAAGATATCGACTTCAAATTTGGTACACATATTCACCGCACACGTCTCGATCACCTATATTCCTCTTTTGTGATAATTCTGATTTTTTATTGCAAATTTTGTTTAAAAAAACGTATTTGGATTTCTCAAAATTTTGAATAAAAACAAAATCCCAGATATCAGTTTGATAGCCATGTCTATTGTCAGTAATTCAATTTAAGACAATTGAGTTTATCTCAAATATCGTACCTTTGACATCGTTTTCCGCAAACCATTATTTTGCAGCAAAAACCGAAGAACATCACGTCACTCTGGCGTCATTCCCGGTTGAGCTATCATAACCTCATATTTTTCCTTTTGCCAACATGTGTAAAATTGGTGTGAGAGAAGGTACTGCAAGTTTGGTGACGATACGGGTGTTCGTTTAGGAGTTATTTTAAAATAACGGGAGGGGGAATAGCCCCCCCCCCCCCCCAGTAAGTCGCGGGTTAACGGAAACAATATTAGCCGGAATATGCTGGGCGTCAAGTAATCTCAGCGGTATGTGCGCCCTAAAACCGCCATCACCATCATATCCGGGATATGTCTGCCTTGTTCTGGTAAGTACAGGGCCTCCTCTCACCTGGCTAGTTGTATTAGCGTGCCGTACGGCTCTCCATCGTCCCTCGCCCTGCTATTGACCTGGCAGAGTCGGCGTGGTAGACAGGGGTCACCACTGGGCGGCGCCACCATCAGCCCCAGCAGCGATAGACTTAGCTGCAGGCCGGGTCGGCTCACTGACCACCTGCTGCCATCTGGTGGCAGGTCACGGGAGTTTGTTTTTGTAAAGTAATATCATTAAATTTATTTCTGAGAAATGTTTACTCACGAATAATGGCGCCTCGCCCTAAAAAAGATGTCATCAAAATCAGCCAGTGCCAACCAGAACCAGCTGGAACCAACCAGCCGAATAGGAGGAACATAGTAGCTTCATAATCATAAGCATAGCTTAAACGTTTTGCCTTACATTTCCAAGCAAAACTGCATCCAATGCAGCTATTTTATATTATTATTATCTCACAATGAAATGGCCCTCGGTCGTCACTCACCCTGCAGAGCGTCCAGAATCTGATACATCCCTCCGACGTCGCCTGCACTGGTTCTCTCGTCTCCCTCGTCTCTTCTCTCCCTCGAGAAGTCTCCCTCGAGAAACCTCTCTCCGCCTGCGCCTTCAAATGACCTTCCTCCGCCTGCGCCTTCAAATGACCTTCCTCCACCTGCGCCTTCAAATGACCTTCCTCCACCTGCGCCTTCAAATGACCTCCCTCCGCCTGCGCCTTCAAACGACCTCCCTCCGCCTGCGCCTTCAAATGACCTTCTTCCGCCTGCGCCTTCAAATGACCTTCCTCCACTTGCGCCTTCAAATGACCTCCCTCCGCCTGCCGCCGCCGCCGCCGCCGCCTGTGCTATGATCGCTACTAAGAGGCCAGCCAGCGCAGCGAACGCTGCCAGAACTCCCAGCGTGCTGGTCAGACAGGAACAGGAGGACGTCTCACCGTACCCGTAACCTGGCGGCAGTTCAGAGCAGTTCGGTTAAGCCACTCGTCAAATCGACGGCAGTTCAGAGCAGTTCGGTTAAGCCACTCGTCAAATCGACGGCAGTTCAGAGCGACAAGAACACACAAAAAAAAACTCGGCGTCTAAAGGAGGTATTCAAAGGAAATAATGACCTTTTCCTACAAAAATGGAGTTATTACTCGAAATCGACAGACGAGACTAACATATATGGTAAATTGATCACAATGTACATATTAACATTCCTACCGAAATATATTTCTGGTTAAAGTTGATAAGCGTTCCACGCTTATTACGGTCGGTACTCAGCAAGTATTCGGTAACGAATTCACTGTCCGAGCTCAAATTTGCCTCCCTACGCATTGCTATGAAGAATGCAATGAATCATCAGGGAATCATGAATCATGAAGGTATGCAATATGTTTCCTGCACTCTATCTTTTGCGAAATGTGCAAAATTCTATGAACAATCAACAAGCATTTGTAAAAGTGCATTGCAATCGGCAGTTTAGTTTGTCCCCGGAGGCCGACCTATTTAGCGTTCTCAATTCATTGAAAAATGGGTGTTTCCCCATGAATGATCAACATAAAGGGATTCAATACATTACAATGCACACATGAAACATTTATCTGAACTATTTTCCCATAATCAATCAATAAACATTACAGAAAACCGTGATGCATTTGGCGGATTAACTTGGCCCCCTTCGACGACATATTTAGTGTATGCGATTTGTTGAGAGGTAATTAACACCCGCCCTGGAGGACCTCTGATAATTACACGCACTGGAAGGGGGGTGGGATTCCCCCCCCCCCAGATCTGGGCCCCCATAAGGGCCACAATCACAAAATGTTTAGGGTGGAGAGGTGCTGTGGGGGTCTCTGTTTTGAGAAAATGTCATGATCCTAGGTCAATAATTTAACCCGCGAGCTACTGGGGTATATTTCATAACGCTACTTGCTGGGGTTGGGGGGGGGCTATTTTTTGCCCCCCCCCCCCCTCGGATCTCCGGAAATAATTGACCGAATGTAAAAATTCAAATAGCATTCGATAGCCCTGGAAAATTTATCGTGGGAAACATAATATTGTTGACTTCGGGGTCACCGATGACGTCACAGGTCAGGTTAAGTACAAAATGTTTGACCGTGTCAAAAGGTCTCGATGGATGGAATTGTCGCGCGAAATTGCTATATTAAACGCATAAGCTGTCGATAAATCGGTATGATTCGTGTGTCTGACACTTCTAAGTACCTTTCTAAGCTATTTATCACCTTGGCTCAGGTCAAGGTCATCCGAGGTCACAAAGACAAACTGCATATTACGGTCATTAGGCGTTGTAACACATGATTATGGGTTTGTTTTTCGTCTAGAACGCGTAAAATTACCTTAGAACATTGTTTGTTCCATATAAATAGAAGTAAAAAGCAAAAATGGAAATGCGTTTTTTATGCATAGTAATGCTGTGAGAGGTGGTCGATTTGTGTCATTTAAAGGTCATAACTCAGTCATTTTTGAAGATATTGTCTTCAAATTTAGTACACATATTCACCGCACACGTCTCGATCACATGTATTCAGGTTTTGGATAATTCCGATTTTTTCTTGAAAATTTGGTTAAAAAAAATGTATTTGGATTTCTCAAAATTTTGAATAAAAAAAAAAATCCGAAATAGCAGTTGGATAGCCCGGTCTATTTTCAGTAATTTTATATAAGATAATGGAGTTTATCTCAAACATCGTACCTTGGACAGCGTTTCCAGCAAACCATTATTTTGCAACAAAAACCGAAGAACATGACGTCACTCTGACGTCATTCTCGGTTGACTTATCACAACCTCATATTTTTTCTTTTGCCAACATGTGTAGAATTGGTGTGAGAGAAGGTACTGCAAGTTTGGTGACGATATCGGTGTTCTTTTAGGAGTTATTGCAAAATAACGGGAGGGGGGGGGGGGGGCAAAAAATAGCCCCCCCCCCCAGTAAGTCGCGGGTTAAAGGTCAAATGAGGTCAAATATGCTCAATTTTGCGTGTTATGCGCTCCTTGGCTTGACATTGTTATGGAACGCAGTGATTGCATGTATATCCCCAAAATGGGTTAAATGATTTGTTGGAAAGTCTAATGATACAATAGGTATGATAGAAGTTGCATTTGTCCTCAGGTCATTTCCATATCAACATTTCACCGCGGTAATTTTGGAAACATTTGGAAGTTTTTTACTTTGATGGCCTATAACTCAAAGAGTTGTTGGCCGATTTGTATTTTCTTTACTTTAAACGACGCGCCATTCATTTGTTTTTAGGTCGTTAACAATAAATTATGCATATCGACTAGTGAAATCAGGAGATATTTACCAAAAACAAACGGAAGGTGGGCGGATTTCGCCCCCCCCCCCCTTCCAGTGCGCGTGTTAAACGAGCGGTATGCAACGTTGAACAGATTGATACAAAAGCGCCAGATATGTCGCGCATTTCCAATAGTGGAAGGAAAACACCGATCATGAACTCCGAAATAAATATATGTACTTGCTTTTAAAGTTTTCCCAACTTCCAAATTTGAATTATGGAATAATTATAATTAATTCTTAAATTTAGATCACATCCTTTTTATACCATAACGGTAGCCTAATAAATTGTTGGTAACAAAATCAAAAGGTCATTATTTCCCTTTTAAGTTTTCTAAAAAAAAATGTAGCGTAAGATGCTATAAAGCCGAAAGCGAAAGCTACTTTACTAATGTTTCGGGGTGCTCTGGCAAAAAAGTCATTTGGCGAAAGCGAAATCTGAAATAAACGAGGCGATCAATTGAACATGATTGTAAATTCCTTATGTATCGTACCGGTTGTGAAATACCTGAATAATAAAAATTTGGATGAATTTAATACTCCTAATACATTTTACCCACAGTAAATATCATTCATCGATAACAAATCACATTTTGGGAGCGCAATCATATCAAGATATGGACTACCTTCCTGAGACCCTCCGTACACTCAGACCGTCAGCCTACTCACCATCTCTCGCTTGTGCTTCCTCTTCCATCTTCATCCCCCTCCTCTTCTCCCTCTTCTCCAGCTTCTCCGCTACAGCACACGTCACATCCACTGCCAGCACCCCTGCTGCCGGCCCCATCTTAGCTGCAACATCCTCCCCCAGGACATCACTCAGCTGCTCCCAGGGCAGAGGCAAAGCAGAGGTCAGGGCAGAGGTCAGGGCAGAGGTCAGCACGCGACCGCCCCCGGGTGCTGCCTGCGCCAGAACACCTCCAACAAGAGCCGAAAGGACTGCACTTGCTGCAGCCAAGGCCAAGGTGTTGTAACGAGAGCAGTCACAAGCTGGAGAGCCTCCGTAGCCTGAGCTATGTCCTCTTCCTCCGCTGTAGCCTCCATCGTTGTAGCCCCCGCCTCCGCTGTAGCCTTTTTCGCCACCGTAGCCTCCGCCGCCGTTGTGGCCACCACTGTTGTAGCCTCCATTGTCGTAGCCTCCTCCTTCACCGTGGCCACCATCGTAGCCACCATCACTGTAGCCTCCATCATTGTAGCCTTCATTATTGTAACCTCCTCCACCGTTATGACCACTTCCTCCGTGGCCTCCAGCATTGTTGTATCCTCCGCTTCCTCCACTGCCTTTGTATCCTCCACTGTGACCACTGCCTTTGTAGCCTTCGCTGTGAGCTACATTGTGGTAGCCTCCACTTTGGTGTTCGTAGCCTTCTCCACTGGGGCCACTGTAGCTTCCTCCGCCTTTATAGTCGCTTCCTCCGCTGTCGCCTTCATGGCTAGGTTTGTAGCCTCCCTCACCCCCTCCGTGCCTATACCCACTATTGTCATACCCACCCTTTGGGGGACTATACCCACCCTGTGGAGGACCATACCCTCCCTTTGGAGGACTATACCCACCCTTTGTAGGACCATACCCACCCTTTGGGGGACTATACCCACCCTTTGGGGGACTATACCCACCCTGTGGAGGACCATACCCACCCTTTGGGGGACTATACCCACCCTTTGGGGGACTATACCCACCCTGTGGAGGACCATATCCACCCTTTGAAGGACCATACCCACCCTGTGGAGGACCATATCCACCCTTTGAAGTACCATACCCACCCTGTGGAGGACCATACCCACCCTTTGGGGGACCGTACCCACCCTTTGTTGTGTCATACCCAACATCATGCGGATCGCCATACCCACCCTGGCTATTCACATAGCCCTCTCCAGTGTCACCATAGTAGGCACCATAGTGACCATAGGCACCGTAGCTGTCCCCTTTGTAGTCGGCATCAGGTATGCCTAGTCCATCGCCATGCCTTGCACGCAGCGTGTTCTGAGCTTTGGATAGCTGGGGAAGTCTTTCAACCACCGCTGGAGGCGACACGGTTGGAGCAGGGTGTGACGTCATATGAGTGGCCTGTGACGTCACGGTCAACAGATAGGTCAGCAGGTGGAAGGATGTTAGACTGTAGCTCGTCATGACGAGGCAGTAATCTGCAGGGTTTCCCAGGCAGGTTACACGAGCTCACGAGAAGTGCAAGGGAGTACAAGGGGTCACAGAAGGTCACAAAGGTCAAGGTCAAGGTCAGCTGGCCAGGGCTGACGATAGGGTGACGTCAAAGGCGGGCTGTTTTTTGTTGGCACTTCTGTCCACTTTGTTCCACCACTCCATACACTTCATTAGCAGCACAACAGGCTGAGAGAACTTGCAGCTGATTTGGGCGACACTGAAGAAGATATCACGTACATTTGACTCCAACTCCAAGCACTGAATGGCTACGATTTCATCTCTTCTTTGACACGAGCTGAGGTCCACTATATCCCACCAATATCACAAATATGTCACTGATAAATCGGCACTTTTGTCACCCAGCTGCTTCACTTCAGTCTTCTTGTCAGGGACGTTACCGCTGTGTAACGGATCTCCTCGTATCTTTTGCGTTCTTGTCTCTTCTCGTTCTTCGTCGTTCTTCGATGTCTCTGTCACGTCACTCCGTGACTCTCGTTTCTTGCCGTCTTTCGTCTTCCAGTCTCACTCGAGGTATGTGGTCTCCGTCGTCTAGCGTCGTCTCCTCTTCGTCTAGTCCCGGACTTTCCGTGGTACCTTCCGTGGCCGCTTTGGTAGCGGCAGTGGAAGCAGCGGAAGCAGCGGCGGTGGCGGCGGCGGCGGCGGCGGCGGCGGCGGCGGTGGCGGTGGAGGCAGTAATAGCAATATCAGAAGCACTAAACCCACTGTAAGCGTCCACTCGTCCACTGGTCCACTCGTCCACTCGTCCACTCGTCCACTCGTCCACTCGTCCACTCGTCCACTCGTCCACTCGTCCACTCGTCCGCCCGTCGACTCGTCCACTCGTCCACTCTTCCACTCGTCTAGTCGTCCAGTCGTCCACTCGTCCAGTCGTTCAGCCGTCCAGCCGTCCAGCCGTCCAGCCGTCCAGCCGTCCAGCCACCTTCTGCGCCTCTGCCCACCTTCTGAACCCATCTCTGTCACGTCACACGGCGTCACGCTACATCTCGTCACGTCATGCCAAGTCACGGCGAATCACGCCAAGTCACGGCGAGTCACGGCGAGTCACGTCCGGCGCACTCCATTGGATGTGGCCATAGGCCAGAACAGCATGACCAGTCACGTGACAAACGGCACCGTCTGCTTTGCGGTCACGTGACTCGCGGACGGCAAGCCGCTGTAATGAAGTCAAGGGTCACGTGATATGTTAGGTAGCCCGCACGGTGATCACGTGATGGGTGGCGCTGCCCCGTTAGGCGGTCACGTGATTAACGGAAATCCGGCCGTCGTAATGCAGGCGAGGGTCACGTGGTTGTGTAGGCATGCCGGAATTCTGCTCAATGGAGTCACGTGACATTTGGGTATTTGTGGTGAGTCATCACGGTTAATGAGACTGGTGTTAGTTTTAAAATGAACTACACAAACTGTAAACGGAGTATTTAATATTCACCTTGGGAATTTAATTTGACAGGTCAGACTTTGTTCTGAACTTAATAACTATCTGAAACTGAAACTGTTTTCATCTTTCCAACTATATCGGATTGGTCTACGATGTTGACGATTATGTTGATGATGATACATTGTTATGTTATGACATTGTTATGATACTGATGTATGATACATTGTTAACGATTATGTATTATTCATCACACTGTTGCAGCAGTTGAACCCGAAGACCGACAGTTTGGTGGCGGTTCACTCGGTATAGATGCTGTGAGAACAGCGAAAGCACCAAACCACAATGATGTCAATTTACACCGAATGACACCGAATCAATGTATAAGTAAATAAGATGCAAACTGATTTGTTTGATACACATCAACATTAGCGCTCAATTTATTTCCAAAATAAATATTTACATGCCGCTTAAATTCTCAGGAAAGAAGAAACATTCCCTGATTGAAATTGTCCGGCAAAACGAATCCCGATGCATGTGAAGTTATCTTAACTAAAAGAACGCAATGACAAACAACTTGATCATTTAAGTGTAGGTACATTGTTATGAAGCAAGAAACATAAATCGCATTACAGAGGAGAACAAAATACAGCGAATCGAAGAGAGACACCCGATGACAAATGCTAGACGACACATGACAGACAAAAATCAGCAGCCAGACACCTCGAGCCGAGACGTGACCACAAATCGCAGACTGCACGCTCCACCGACACCGTCATCTTACGACGTCACACTCCCATTAGGAAGATGACATGCCGGCCTCCGATAACGGAATGCTCTACAGTCTCTGCCACCTCACGTCGTCCCAGATATACCACACACTGCGCGCCAGGAGACCTCGTGAAATCGTGACTGGTCCTGTCGGCGCGGGGCAGGGGTGCAGAACGCTACGCACGAATGGGCAGAAGATGAGCACAGGATGAGCACAGGATGAGCACAGGATGAGCAAAGCCCCCGACTAGGTGTGTCGCCGAGACAATTAATGGCCGTGAAATGGTAACGTGTACGTGCAATGGCGCCGTTAATGACTCACCAAATGCGTCCGTGCATGTGGAGTGAATGGCGCGTAAATCACGGATGCACAGGAGGAGAGGTGAGGAAAGCAGGGTGTGTTAGGCTAGCTGGATTTGTCCCAGTTCTGTATCTACGTCAGCGCGAGGGTAAACAAATAGCATATAGATAGATAAAGATTACATTACCAGCAGTGGCGGATCCAGGGGGAGAGTCACGGGGGTCATGACCCCCCCCCCCCCCCCTCCCATGGGCCGTGAAGGGTCACCACCGCGCCAGGCCACCAGGGGCACCACCGCGCCAGAACCAAGGGCACTACCGCGCCGGTGTACCAGGGCCACCACCGCGCCGTTAGGCGGCACTGTGGGGCGAGGGGAGGCACCGGGGCACCGTGCCTCCTTGAATCCAGCAGGGGGAAACAATGGCCTGGTGCCGCCATGAAATCACAAGCATTGATAGCTGATTTTTTTCTTCTCGAAATGATGCTAAATTAGAATGGCTAAATTATGCAAACAAAAATCCCCCTTCATGCCTCCTGTCCCTTGGGCTATGAAGGGGCACCAACGTGCCTTTATACCAGGGGCAATAACATATCGGACTCGAGGGGCCATGAGGACCATGTGGGAGTCGGGATCCGCTTCTATAGGTGGTGGAACACGGCGGAGGGGGGGCACCGGGTACCGTTGAATCCAGGAGGAGAGGGAGGCGGGCACCAATGCCCTAGTGCCCCCATCAAGTTGCTGAAAACCCACCTATTATATGCGAAATGGTGCAAAATTAAGAGACAAAAAACGCGCCTCTTCGCGGCGCAAATTACATTCGTGCGTCCTGATAAATCCTCGATGTCACGATGTTTGTTGACTATCTTTTTCCGCGAACGAACCCATAGTTGCCCGCCGTTTGTTTATATAATGTGGTTCATAGCTGGAAATCCAGAAACATATTTGAAACTGGTAAGCAACTGCAACCAAACTGTTATCCTAATTTTGTGAGAAAAAAAAGTCGAAACATATCGCACACATTTGTGTGGCACTGCGGCGAAATTCTTTCTATCTTCGCGGTGGAAAAATCTCATTGAGTGACTGCATTGGTGCCCTTGGGCTGATACATATAAAACCTTTCGAATTTTTGAGGGCCTAGTAATCCAGACCCACAAATAAAGCAAAAAATTCCGCGCCGCTACGCGGCGCAAATAAATCAGTGTTTTATATTCCAGTACAAAAGGGTCTGATATAGACTGTACACACTGGCGGCCGCAGGGGGGGGGGAGGACATGGGGGCCATGGCCCCACCTTTGGACTTAAATGGGGGGGGGGGGAGCAACATGTCTTTTGACCCCACATTTTGCTCCAGACATATTTCCTCGTTTTGACCCTGCATCCTGGTTCTAATAGCAAAAAATAATTATCCAGCCCGCTCAAAACCTCAAATTTTGCCGCCGCTTCGCGGCGCAATATGTGGGTGTCAATTTTGCGGAAATACCATTGGTTAAGTTTAACCCTATTTGTAACAGGCTCCTGGCTACCCCTATTTGTAACAGGGGGGGATTCCGCCCCCCGGAGATCTCGAGATCTACCCGTCCGATTTTCGAAAATGAAACGGCGTTTGGTTCCCCTCAACACGATCTACATTTCTAAATAATAAAAAAAATCAAAATTTTTGATAGGGGGGCAACAAGGGGGCAAAAACCACAAATTGTAGTGGTATTTTTGATCCGATATAGCTTTCATGTTTATCGACCGATTTGAACACAACTAATAGGAATCGATAGAGATTGAATTGGAAATTGATATATGACGGTGAAGTTTGAAAATTCAAAAATCATAGGCGTGTGCAGGTCACTCAATATGGGGGTGAAGTAAATGCGTAATAAAACCATTTTTTATATTGTTTTTTTGATAAATGAAATGTTATGTGATTGTGACATTAGACAAAACGGTTATACATCATATTTTTTGCCATAGGCGGTACCAGGTTAGTGAAAAAGGGAGGTTAATTGGGAAAAAATATTAACCGCAGACAAGTTGCTACCCAGCACTATAAATATGCTACTGATCGTAGATATTTCCTTTTTGCATGTTGCACTTCATCATAGGCGTATCCAGGATCCAAACTGGGGCGGTGCAAGACATTTTGAAAAGTATATTATCCGCTATTATGATACTAACTAGTCAACAGTGACTATTTCACTTACAACTTCAATTGACATTGCTTACCCCCCTTTTTACCCTACCTGGACTCGCCTATTATCTTATAATCGTTCGTAGAGTAGCCTGTGGTGCGTGTTTCATTCGAAAACTGCAGTATGTTATGTCATTGTACGCCCATGCCTCTTAGTTTCCTTGCAATAATATGACCCCCTTTCTTCCATTCCTGAGCGCGCCTCTGCAAAAAATGACTTTATTCCCTTTTCTGGCCTCATATGTGCATATATCATTATAATCTAAACGTCTATTGCGCCGTTATCGCTGGCATATCGTCATCTCTATGCCAGTCACCCCCCTTTTCATGTTCCTGAACACGCCCCTGAAATTCTATATGTAATAAATTATGCAAATAATGGAAGCAGAAGCTATCTTTTACATCTTGATAGCTATAAATGCCCCTTACATCGCTCTATTGGCTTCTCGCCAAGCATTGAATACTTCCTGGAAACCCCCCCCCCCTTTTCAAGCCCCTGAAACCGCCTCTGCCATGCAATTTTTATGATATTTCATTAACATTAACTAATTTGTACTTGTTGCAATCACCGTAAACCGATGTAACTCATTTATACTTGATGCAGTTAGGAAGAAATCGTGAAGATCGCATTTCCGTATTATCGCCAAATTTCGCCTCCGAACCCACCCAAAACTGGGCCCTGGAACCGCCTCTGTTCAGGTTAAGAACTCAAAATTTTGACCCCAAATGCAGTATTCAATTCTATGAAAAGTCCGAAAATTTCATGTCCCTGCTCCCAGCCGTTCTGAAGATATCTGCGAAAAACATGAGGGGGGGGGGGGGCGGAATCCGCCCCCTGTTACAAATAGGGTTAAGGGCAGCTTTTGTGAAAAATCATATTCAAGCCGAAGCACCTCCCCTCGCAAAATACTGCACATTTGTTAGTTCAAGAACATGTTCGAAGTCTGCACGAGACACAAAGCAATATGATGCACTGCTATCGCATGCATAAGATTTACTGCTCTTAAAAAACGGCTACCAACCCCCCCCCCCCGATCACGAACCTCGACTACCCTCTTGGTCAAGTTCCCCCGCCCCCTTTTCACCAGCCGTCTGGGGCCGCCCTTGACTGTACAAATTGTATATTTTAGCACCATTCACGGCACTTTAAATGATACAAAGGGTACTACTGATATTGCAAATATCTATAGCCAACGTTTTGTCAATACAAAAGCTGAAATAGGGGCACCCTCAAAATATAGTTGACAAAATCCGTTGAGTTTTCAGATTTGGGATAGGTAGGGGCACCACTGCAATTGATGACCCCCTCCCCCCCCCCCACCCATTGCAAATTTTCTGGATCCGCCCCTGATTACCAGATATTACTATTTTACAAGAAAATTATTAGACCGAGCGGTTAAGTCCGTGTGTCAGGATGGCCGAGCGGTCTAAGGCGCTGCGTTCAGGTCGCAGTCTGGTTCTCCGGGCGTGGGTTCGAATCCCACTTCTGACAAACGTTTTGAACAAGATGTCGCAATTTAGCTTTGGAATTCTATAATTCGCTTCTCTCGTCGCTTCTTAGAAACACATACCGTTAGACTACACCGTTGCATCAAAAGTAAAGACAGCTTTAGAGTGGCTATACTCATATATTGAAACAAAAGTAGTTTGTCACTGAGATGTGTAGGCAGCATGTCGAATAAAACCTGTAACAGGTTTCCTGCCAGTTAACACCAAAGGTTTACGTTCAAGGGATATTGCCACCTCCGGAGGATTTCTAAAAAGCAACTTAAATGAATGGTGGGAATCAACAATCGTGTATTCTCAAGCTCAAACTTGCTCCGGCAGCACCTAAAACAGTGTATCGGTATTTTATTTTTGTATTTCTGACTCCAAAACGTTGGTCCCAGCTGTGCTCAGTACTAGATTCATGATGGCCACTCTCATCCAGTTTGGCTGTGAAATTGGCGCCCGCCCAAAGCTGAAGCGTCCGAATTCGCCGTGACTTGACCTTGAAAAGTCTATCTGTGTTATAAGGTATTGGTCACAATTCTCCTACGGCCTCAAAAGTCGAGCCATAGCCATTATTGTTGTTTTATTCATGTTGTATTATGAAGAGGCTATGGTTGTTGAAAATATAATTAACTGTATACACATTTTAATTTTAAAGTGCACTGACGGAATGGTGATGATGAGTTTGCAATATTCAAAAGCAAATCATAGTCCGTAAAGAAGTGATTCTAAATAGTGATGCGGCGACTCCAATTTTACTAATATGTGCCAATCATTAGTGTTGCAAATGTATTTTTTTATCTAATGGGGGGAGTTTCGGCAACCAAATTCTGCAGGTAAAATCGGACACGCTTAATCTACCAATACAAACCAAAAACTCCATATTGGCCTTCGAGGTGGCAATAACCCTTTACTGATAACCCTTTAAATAATAACCCTTTACTGATAACCCTTTAAATAATAACCCTTTACTGACAACCCTTTAAATAATAACCCTTTACTGATAACCCTTTAAATAATAACCCTTTACTGATAACCCTTTAAATAATAACCCTTTACTGATAACCCTTTAAATAATAACCCTTTACTGATAACCCTTTAAATAATAACCCTTTACTGATAACCCTTTAAATAATAGCCCTTTACTGATAACCCTTTAAATAATAACCCTTTACTGATAACCCTTTAAATAATAACCCTTCACTGATAACCCTTTAAATAATAACCCTTTACTGATAACCCTTTAAATAATAACCCTTTACTGATAACCCTTTAAATAATAACCCTTTACCGATCCTATCGTGAAGCCCGTCTGGGCTGGATGAGCTAGGTCGCTTACCATCTTCTTTAATCGCAAAGCCATCACTTCTCAATCATTTTATATGGTACAAGCCGTTCTTATTGGTCTCAAATTTCCAATGTACCTTTTATCTTTACTCAATGTGCGCTGTGTTTGGCTTCTTAGTCGAAGGCGCTGCCGTCAATTCTGCGGCTGTGATTTGGAACTCGCGTTTTTCCCGCTGTATATCAGTGATTCTCTCTAACGTGTCTACAAAGTCATTGGCTTCGTCGCCTGTTCTAGGTACCCGCTTATAAAGCTTCGTATAGAAAGCAGTGCTTTCGTTCAGAATCTGCTCTGTTTTGCCGGAAAGCTCGCCGGTGACAATGGTGTGGTGCAGGCACCCACACAGGATTTTCGTAAGGGGGGGGGGGCGCACAACCTCAAGGGGGCCCCGTCGGACCACAAGGGGCCCACCATTGCGGACCCAATAAGGACCCCTGCACATATTATGCAATATTGAGGGGTAGTCGGCAGCGTACTAGAAAGAATGCCATGGTATGGTGATGTTCCTATATCCGAACTTCAGCGTAGGATGCAGTGATTCATGCCTTACGTAGGCAGTGAATGATATTGTTCATGATAGAGCTTCACAAATACCTGTCATGTTGCCAAGCAACGTGCTGTTAAAGGGAAATAATGACTAGATGATTTTGTTAGCAACAATTTATTTGGCTACCGTTATGGTATTCAAATTATATTAACTAAATTTAAGAATTCAATACAATGATTCACTAATTCAAAGTTGGAAGTTCATGATCGGTATTTTCCCTCAACTATTGGAAAGCGACACATCTGGCGCTTTTGTATCAATCTGTTCAACGTTGTTGAATGGGTACTTATAAACAAATCACCGACACTAAGTAGGTCGCCGTCGATGTTCATCGATGAGCTTCCGATTGAAATGCCAGTTTTTGTATTGCTTGTTAATTGTAAAGAATGGGTGGGCATATAATCACAAGCAGAACGAAAAATATATTTTCCACACCATTGCGTAAAAAAAGCAATACGGGAAAAGCCCGGAGTTTGATGGGAACCAAAAAATAGGTAACTTGCAAGTACCGGTCGTTAAAAGTGTGGAACTCTTATCAAGTTTAACTTGAAATATCTTTCGGAAGGAATTTTTATATGCAAAATGCAATGAATTTACATCATATTTTTGCCTCATCTGTCGATTTCAAGTGCTAACTCCATTTTGTTGTGGGAGGAG